>BKCP01004224.1:853674-882772 GCA_008636005.1 Striga asiatica
GAAACAAATTGACCGTTAACGTTGACAGTACCTTTATACTGCAATCTGTTGAGCACTCTCAACAGATCAGATAATTGTGTTGTATTAGGAAAATACAGTTATAATGTATGAAATTAAGATAAAATTGAATTGAATAAAATGTTTGAGTTTGAGATATGGATAAATTAAAAAATGTAAATGCAAATCCCAAATTTTACTTCCTCCTAAATACAATGATATGTATCGCTTGGGCTTTACTCGGGTATTACGCACTTTGTTAATAATGGGCCGTTTTTCCTTCTTTATTGTGTGAGCCTTCGGCAGCCGATTTCATAAAATACACAACTGTTATGAATACTAGAAAAATAAAGAACACAAATATAGAAATTGGAGATAAATTTTACTAAATATTTTCTCTCCTTTATTTCTTTCTCTTATTTCTTTCTTGTATTTCTTATATATATCATAATGCTCAACAAATTGAGCAATATTTATAGGTGAAATATGTACACCTATATTGACATTTTTACACAAGTAGAAAATTCAAAATCAAATTTGTACAAAAAGGACTTTTGTTAGTCCATATTTTACAACACTCCCCCTTGGACTAACAATTATAAAATGTACATTATTTTATTATTTCATAACACTCTCCCTTGAATGACTATTTTTTAAACATATTTTAACTAAATTGAACAAAACCCATTCGCCACATCTTGAAGTGTATCTTGTGGCCATCAGATATCGTTGCTTCAGCATGTCAGGAAAACTCGGTGGGACAAAACCTGATCATCGTGAAATCATAACATTGTTTTCTCAGGAAAACCCGGTGGGACAAAATCTGAGCATTGTCGAAGCACACATTGCTCCCCTCAAATAGATCATCTTTAGTGGAGTATCCACGTGCTGCCTCGTTAAAACCTTGTCAAGAAAACCCAGTGGGAAAAAACTTGATCAAAGGAAAAAGAGTACAGCTACTCCATTCTCTCTTATCATCGTGAGGAATCATATTATGTATCCAGTACTCCTCATCATACCATGAATATGCCTCGTTAAAACCTTATTAGGAAAAACCCAGTGGGACAAAATCCTAATGAAGGAAAAAGAGTACACTATTCATGTGAATATGTCATCCATGTTGCCTCATTAAAAACCTTGCTAGGAAAACCCAATGAAACAAAACCTCAGCCAAGGGAAAAAGAGTACAACGCGTATTCTATATATTTACCATAATAATCTTTCCATAATTTGCATGAGTATCATATAAATTCGTTCAGATTTTCAGATACTGATGGTATGCCATATCATACTTTGTGCAACTTTTATTCTTAAGCACATTCTCATCATCAATTGATTTCAATGGTCTTACTGCCAATAGTTCACAATATTCACATTTCAGCTGATTTCATTTTCGTCAATATCATTTATATAGCGCTATTCATTTGTTTGTGTTGACACTTATTCATTTTCATTATTCTCCGTAGTATATTGAGATATCTCATTATCAATTGATTTCATCAATAGTAAATACACCCCTTTCATTACTTATTTGGGGAATTTCAATTTGCACAATACCAACGGTTCCAACTTATTTTTCACCATCATATCATTCATATAATTCACCATCATCAGTATCATAAAGTTTATGATTTGCACACTTTCAGTGTGATGCATATATCATTTCCAAATTTCAATCATTGATACTCCCCCTCATCTTAACAGATCCCTGATCTGTATTTTCAGTATTGAATTTCTTGAGGGAGTTCATTTAGTCTCCAATTTGTTCTCGATTTCAACATATATTTGGAGGACTTTGAACTCATATCATTTGTAATGTGCACATTTTTCTTTCAAGAGTTCATCATATCAACTGAATATATTACTAGCTTCATCACTTCCATATGACACTTATTTTCATTTTTTCATAATCATCTCGTGTCATTCTTTGATCAAGCCATCTCGTAACTTCAGGTTACGTGTCATATATCCATTATTTGATCAAATCATCTTGTAACTTCAGGTTACGAATCACACATATGTGGCTAACCAGAGGATCCATAATATCTAGTAGCACACATGGAGGGGTAGTGGGTCCATATATACCGTACCCCTTTCATACTCAGATTTATCAAATATCGATTCACAAATATTTAGCTAGTAATATTTTTCACCAATCGAGAACAAAACATCTTATATCACAAAAATCAGTTAATCATGCAACCATCATCATTTATATCAGTAATCATCACAATAATTCATTGTGGCACATTTATCACAAACATATCATATCATCTTTCGGCAGCAATAAATACACTTTAAGTGTAGGCTCTGGCACAATATCTTTTAGCCACCGTTTAAATCCATAATTGTATCATGCCGTATGACACATACTTTTGAACACTGTTTAAGTCCAGAGTCGTATCTCTTACGCATTATGTTTTTCTATAAATTGTCAGGTAATTCATTCAATTTTCCTTAACAAAGGTCCGAATTTTCAAATGCATCTAGCACTCTCAAATATCCGTAAATATTATTCTTTTCTTCCAATATATCATAAAAAGGATTTATCGATCTAGATTAGAAAGATTGAGGGTGCTAATGATTAATGATATTCCAAGTGATATTCGATGGTTGATTGAAGCAAAAGTTCGATTGTCTGGAGAGTTTCCAAATTCATATAAATATATGCCAGGTATGGGTAAAAGTACTTTTGCAAAGAAACGAAGAGCAAAAAGATTAGGTGGATGTTTCAAATGCGCTCGATGGACTTGTGACACACGATGTAAATCTGTGGGGTTCGTGTCCAAAAATCGAGAAGATAAAATAGCATTTATAAAGGATGGACTGAGTAAGGAATCTATGGATCAAACGATTCAACAGATTCTTGAGACACATCCTAGTGGGTATGTGCATCGTGAGCTTATGTCTTTATGGACTCAGTTCAAAAGTGAAGAAGAACGTTACAGTCTCAAAAATATTATTTCAAAAAATCAAGTTTGTAAAATTGGTCTTGGTAGTACGAAAAATCATACTAATACAGTTTAGTAGGTTGTAATGTAATTTTACAAAAATCCTTATAATTGCCGAGAAATAAGATTTATTTAAAACCTCATGCCTTATCTGTCGGTCGCAATTGTCAGAAGAAAAACATTACAAGTATTTATCGTTTTGTAAAAACTTTCCTTTAAATAGCGAGTCATTCATTATAATCATACATCTCGCAAAGTTTTGAAAAATTCAGTTTATCAATAAATAGATGGATGTTTCAGAGTCTTCTCAAGGTAATAATTTTCTTCATCCGATCAAAACCATTTGTATTCTTGGTGGTTCTAAACTGGTAAGTTTTATCAAAATATTGATATTGTAAGTCAGCTAGTAAGGGATATGGGGAATCAAAAAATCAATTTATTGTATGGAAGGACTAGCATCATTTTCTTTGATAACCTTTTAATGGCTGGAATATGTTTTGATATAGAAGTGAAAAGTATCATACCTTTTCATAGAGTTTCAACAAGGGTCGTCAAAGATTCCACGAGTTTGATGCTAACTCATTCTATTTATGACTGTATGATGGATATGGTGAACAATAGCGATGCTTTTATCATTCTTCCAGGCGGTTATGGAACTTTAATGAAAATGTTTACCATTGCTTCTTGGGCAGAATTGAAACTTCATAATAAGCCCATAGGTCTGTTGAATTTTAATAACTTCTTTCATGGTTTTCTTGGATTTTTAGCTGAAGGAGTATATCAAAACTTTAGATCTCCTTCAGCGAGAGAAATATTCAAATATGCAGACACATCTACTGAACTTATCAAAAAGCTTCAAGAATGCATCACATTTCAAAATTCTGTGGAAACACAAGTGGTCAAGCGAAAAAGAGCTTTTGATCCTTTAGATCTCTCATTATGAACCCAAATATTATTTATGGGTGGCAGAGTTACGGAGTTTTATACTCTCGAGACGCACCCTTCTTTTATGGGTTCTATTATGTAATATTTGCGTATTTTGTATTCATCGAGTATTTATTGCCTCTTCTCCATATGTCCATCATCTGAACATTCTGTACTTGTTTCTCAGTAATAATAATATCAATTTCGCATTTCCTGAAGATAAGTATGTAGTACGTCATGACTACAATTATTGTCACTTGTGCTTCTTCTAAAGCACTTCATTGTAATATCTATATCATCTCAAATCTCAATGTGATTTTGTCATTTGACAGAGTCCCTTAGACTCATATAATATATTGAGAAATTATTTTGTATGATCACCCATAACTGGTAACTTTTAAAACTATTTTCTCATTTTATTCAGTTATTCTATGGTAACTTCTGGTACCATTTCATCACCTTGTTTAATCTTAACGTGGTAGCTTTCAGTACCAGTATACTATATATAATTTAATCATTATGTCGTAACTTTCGACATCACATTAATCATGTGGTAACTACTAGTAGGATCTCATCAATATTTGTTTTTCCACAAATTTGGAAAATTTATCAATTATTTTCCAAGATCAGATTAGTCCATATAATGTCCGTTCACGATCAGGACTTTAATAAGCTTTTCATATGGCCAAATACAAAGTATCATTAATTCCATTCATCGGCTATCACTTAATTTGTATTGTCCGTCGCCGGCGGCAGAGCCGCACTAGCCTGTCCATGTATATATAGCCATTCATATCATTTTATATGTATATTTGTTGCACATGGCTTTATCATCTGGCATTCCATATCACCGGTTATCATTAGTATACTTATCATCTGGCCAGCACCGGTCATCATTATTCAATACACTGACCGGTTCACTTAGTTGTTCAAATCTTATTTCTGTGGATACACTGCTCGGCCATTTTACATGATTTTTCATATTTCAACAATTGACCCAACGGCTACCATTAAATATTACGTGCCGGCGGCCGAGCCGTACTGGCCGTCTATGTAGCCACACATACTTATTTCGTATCACAAGGGTCAATAAATATTCGCATGTTTATGTACTCAATATTTCGATATCCAATCCATAAATATGCACATGCTCATGTATCAAATTATTTTTACAATAACAAAATTCAAGCCTTTCATAACTATAATATATTTAATGTATTATAATAAACCATATTAATATTGGTCTTAAATCGAAGTTCTATTTAAATGAAATATTATGAAATTGTAAAATGCTAATTTTGATACTGTATGCCTTTTGTATCCGATAAAATCTATATGAAGCTTGATGAATAATTGAAATTTTATATTCATGTTTCATTATAATGTCCATGAAATATAATTTTTTCCAGATATATCAAGAGCTTCAAATTCGAGTTTGACCAGATTTGCCATGATAACTATAAAATAAAACATCAATGCTTAGATTCGAAAAAAATTACATATACAATCATTAATTCTCCAAAACGTACATAAGAGCAAATAATAAACGCATTATACAAAAACCTAATACATAAAATATAAATTCAGGAGTATGATACATCATTGTGAAAATTCCCAAAGCGTATATAATAAACAATATAATGGTAATTACAAATAATAGATTAAACATTTTTTTTTCTTGAGGAGAATATATTGTAGTATTTTGGGATGAGTGTTAAATATATGAAGTGAAGTGTGATATATATAGATTGATAAATAGCCGTTGCAAAAAGAGCCGTTATGTAGCTGTTAGATTTTTTATTATTTTTTTTTTTTTATTTTTTTTATATTTATTTACAAAAATACATTATTGATATAATATTTGTTAATTATATCATTCATGAAAAATTTAATTAATCATGCATATCAACATATAATTTTTTTTTTTCGGGTTACTTAGTAAACATTTTAGCTAATATAACAAATAAAAATGTCACCCCACACTACTCGATAAATCTTTCGTTGGGTACACGAATAAGCAGTTATAAATTCCACGCCACATTACTGGGTAAACCATTTTGTGGGTGTGAAGTACAATTAATAATATTATGTACAAATATTATAACTTGAAGTTATTTTTCATAATCAATAGTAATTCATAAGTAAATTTAATAATATCATCTTACCACATATTATTAACTATGGCATAGCTTTACTTGCCAATAATAATGGTAATATGTATATTAGTAAAATATACTAATTTTATATATACATATATAATTAATATATTACTACCTTTCAGATCGGGTAGAGCGCTCGTGCTGATAACGTGTTATGAATACTAGAAAAATAAAGAACACAAATATAGAAATTGGAGATAAATTTTACTAAATATTTTCTCTCCTTTATTTCTTTCTCTTCTTTCTTTCTTGTATTTCTTGTATATATCATAATGCTCAATAAATTGAGCAATATTTATAGGTGAAATATGTACACCTATATTGACATTTTTACACAAGTAGAAAATTCAAAATCAAATTTGTACAAAAAGGACTTTTGTTAGTCCATATTTTACAACAACAACATATTAGTTGGGCAGTGAATAACAAAGAAAATTCAATCGTACCGGAGAGTATTTATATCTATATAAAAATGTTTGATTATTTTTTTAATATTAATTATTTTTTTTCAAAAAAAAAATTATTTACTATTTTGAGAAAGTAATTTAACAATTTATGGTCTATATCAAATGATCACTTATAGAAATCGGGGCTCATTATTTAATAAAGTAATTGGTGTAGAATAATTAATAATTAATAATTAATAGTTAGCTTGAAGAATAAGTTAGGATTTAGTTTGAGGGACTTATTTAAAAGGCTTACTCAAATCCAATGTTCTAAAAGTCGCTAAGCGCTCGACCAGCGCCTAGCGCTTAGAGCGTCGAGGCGGCACCTAGTCGTGGCCTAAAATCAATGTTAAATACCTTATTTTTATTTATTTTAACTACCTACAAAATAAAATTATCTCAGCTTATAATAAATTCACACACCAAAATCTAAATAATAATATTAATATATATTAAAGAAAACATGAAAACAAAATAATGTAATTAGTATTTAAAAAAATAAAATAAAATAAAATAAAATTAAAAAATTGTCGCCGAGCCCGCCTAGGAGCACCTAGGTCCGCCTAGACGCCGATTAACCGCCTTGCCGCCGAGCCCGCCTAGCCGCCTGGTCGATTTTTTTGTCGATTTGTGCAAATCGGAGGCACCCGGACACCGCCTAGCGCCTAGGCGCCGCCTAGACCGATTTTTAGAACAGTAGTCAAATCTCAAAGACCCAAAAAGCGATTGTCATACAAATAGACCTTTACTCAAATTCCTCATCAAGAACAAGCCGTTTGGAATTGAACCGTCCATTTCATTTATAGACAAATCCAAAATGCTTAGGTTTGTTAAGCTGTCAGGTATTTTCTCCAATCACATTCGCCAACAAATTCGAAATCCCCATCGGGTAACTTCCATTAAATAAGTTAATGTCGAGATCTGAGCGCTGTTAGTACGTGAATCACATCCAGAATGTTAATTAACATACAACGAGGCCAAGACTTGATGCTGTGATCAGCTGAAATATGGTGCCGTAAAAGTCTCAAATCTCATTTTCCATATGTATTGATGATGTAGGAAGATACACGAGATACTCTCTCGTCAAACTCAAAACTCTTAATTGATTTATTCTTAATCTCTAAATTCACCACCTGCTACAATAAAAAGAGGATATATATATATATATATATATGGTCACGCTCACATAAGAATGGTGCTCAATAAAAGAAATAAGAATACATATAGACCATTAGATAAAATGATTTAATGACTAAAAAAAAATTAAAATTATACCTTCATTAGAGATAGTTTCGTAATCTCTCCACAACACCAACTCATAAGTGGGCCTAACAGACACCTCATGATTCTCTCTCTCCATTACTCTCACACGTTTCTCTCCCCTCATTAAAACTCACACGTTTCTCTCTCATAAACTCTATCTCACAAGTCTCTCTCACACACACATCACATCTCTCTCGCACATACATCGTTACACACACATACACACAGTGTTCTGATACACACACACAAAATTCGCCGGACTCAACACCGGCGCCGTATCCCGACCACCGCCGGCACTAGGCCTGATCGACAGCTATAGCGCCGCCGCCCGTCCGACTCTTCAGCCGTGCTGCCACTCCAGTGAAGCTCCGAATTGCCGCCGTCAAACTCGACGTCTCCGACATTCTCGTCCATCCGAAAATCGGCCACCGTCCCGTCACCCTTATTCTGCCTCTCCGTTTAAGGTGCTGCAGGCGCTAACACCAGAAAGTCGACATACTATGGCAAGCGGCCATTAATGGCGGATTTTTTTTTTTGTTTTTTAACAGCAATTGGGTACGGGTGGGAAGTACATGGTGAACGGCAAAAAGAGGCTGAAGTCAGCGTCGCCGGACCTGCCGGTCGGAGAGGGGCTGATGTACGGGGTGGGGTAGAGCCGTAGAGGAAATTGAAGATGGGTTTGGGTCATTTGTTTGAAAATTAGACAAATTACAAGGACTTAATTGCAATTGTTTAATATTTGATTATATTTTAATTTGGTTCAAGTGACAAATCTGTAATTTATAAAAAGTAATGTTAATTATTATATTATTATTGAAGTTTTATAATGTTGAAATTCACTAAACAAAAGAAAAAAAATGATAACAAAAAACTAGTTGCTTAATAGATTGCACAATAATGATGGATTAAATGCACATTTGTGTATATGAGAGTGCACATTATCGATTTCGGTATTTTGTATATTATATTCTTCAATCAATAATCATAATATAAAAAATATTAATTAATATTATAAAAAATACTAAATATATTTTTAATATAAATACTCCCTCCATTTTGAAATATAAGGCGTATAAAGATTTCTCATTTTTTTTGAAATATAAGGCGCGCTCAAAAATCAAGACAAATTTTTGCATTTTTTTCCAAATATGCCCTCATTGTGTTGAAATTAAGGAAGTGTGGAGTGGTTGTGATTAGAGTAAATAAGGTTAATTTAGTCAATTTATTCATTAATTAATGTCTCCTTAATATTTGCGCAATAACTTTAAATGCCTTATATTTCAAAATGGAGGGAGTAATATATTATTTTAATTAGGGTAATTCGGTTAACTGGCCGAATAAATAAAGTAATTCAGTTCGGTTTAAAGTTGGTTCGTGGCACGATAGTATAAGACGAATTGCACATTAATGACCGTCGGACAGCACAATAATAACAGAAGCCGTGCACGATAGTATAAGAAGAATTGCACATTAATGACCGTCGGACTGCACAACAAATTTTTTTTAATTGATTTTTAATATTTCAACTCAATTATCTTTTTTTATAAGATGTCGATTGTTTCAATACAACATTTAGCTTTATTTTTTTTAAAAAAAAACCCAAAATACTGAACCTATTGAACAATTTAAAAAAATTATTATTAGTAATTAGTAATTTAATATATATTTTGGTTTTATTTTTAATGTGCACTTTAACCCACACAATTGTGCATTTATTGTATCACTCATGTGCATCTACTTTTACTTTTATTAAATTACAAGATTGCCACATCTATTAAATTGCAATAAATTAAAAAATCTAAAATTGCATAAAGGCCCCTATGGTTCATCTAATTCTCACTAAACAGCCCCTGCATCAAAACATCATGAGCACACACATACCCATGGAATCGACACAATATCAACCCCAGCCTACCTTCCGCCACCTGCCACCATCCGCCCACTGCCGGATGCCACCACGGTTGTTGCTCATCCGGCGCCACCGCCCCGCTACCCACCGCTTGATGTCTGCAAAATGGCAGCTCCGAGAAAACGTCGGCGTGACCTTGTCGATCGCCAGGTGCATCGGTTTGCGGCCGCCGGCATCGTACTCGGCGGCGAACTTGTCCCTACGAGATTGTCCACGAACTGAAGACCTCCGATGATGGCGGCGTCGCAATGACCGTGGACGGTGGAGGTCCGGTGGCAGCAGGAGGGCGGAATCTGCTCGTGATGTTCGACGGTGACGGTGACTGTTGGCTATGGCGGCGGCGACGGGGCTGTTGGTTATGCCGTCGGCGATGATGGTATGGGGATGCGCGGCGCCGGTAATAGTGGTTGCCGGCGGACTCAATTTGTGTGTGTGTGTGTGTGTCGTGAATGTGCGACTGTGTGTGTGTTTTTCTACAAAATGATTGTGTGATGTGTGTGAGAGAGGAGAGAAGGTGAAAAGGTGAGTGAGTGTTGTGTGTGAGAGAGGGGGAGGGTGACGGGTGACTTTGAGGGGGATGGTGGATGTGGGACCCACTAAATTGGTATTATTTAAGTGACTAATTTACCTTTAATTTGTGATCAAATAAATATATTTGACTATAATATTACTACTTATTTACTATATTGTCATTAATGATTGACTATTATTTATTAAAGTTTGACTTGATCATGACCGGGATAAATCTAATGATTCAGAATCATTCTTATTTCTTTCATTGTACTTCATTCTCATTTGAGCGCACTTCTATATATATATATATATATTCCTCCAACCCTAAAACTCTTATCTTGCTACACAAGATAACTTTCAATTATATTCCTAATCCTACATACCATAAATAAGGAAATAGAATAATAGTAATAAGAAGGCAATGATATAATTAAATTGACGTTGGAAGTCGATCGTATTTCTCCAGAAAAGCCATCGCAAGCTCGTCTCCATCATCCTCCCCGGTTGAGGAGGATTCGCCCTCGAATCCGGCCAAGCTCGTCTCGATCGAGGTGCAAAGGGGCCAATTGCGTCATATGAACAACATCCGACATACGCACATGAGAAAGCAAGTGAAGAAGGAAGCAAGGGCGAATATACATGTTCTATAATTGCCCCCCTCAAATTTTAAACTTTTTACTATTTATATTAAAAAATTTAATATGCTCCCCTTTAAATTTACTTTTGCATCCCCTTATTTTTTGCTTTGAAATGTCACTCACTAGGCCAACTTGTCCACAATTGTCAATTAACAACTGAACACTTCTTTTATTTTACTATAATTTTGTATATTAACTAATTGAATTATCATTCTACAATTTAATTGGCCCATATAAAAGACTTCAACTCTTTTTTATTACCCAGGTTAGGGTTGGTTTTTTTTTACCGAAAATCAAAACCGAACCTGAACCGACGAGAAAATAAAGCAAATCGAATCGACTTGTGTGTAACGGTAACCAAAATTCAGTTACGAAATGTTATCGGTTCGCTATCGGTTCTGAACCCATTCTGTCATGTCTTTTGCCCCCTCTCAACTAATTTTCTGGTTTCGCCCCTAGAAGGAAGGTGTCCGGTGAGAGCTTGTCGACGATCTCGTAGGGCCCCATCCTACTGTCCGACGTGGAAACATACCACACAAAATCACCAATGTAAAAAACGAAAGACATACTATCCAATGACCCACACAACGCCTCACGTGTCTCGCAGCGAGAAAGGAATAAAGTCGGCGATGTCGGGGACAAAGAAACCGAACCGTGAGCCGAAGGGTGTAGAACAATGCAGACCCCCTCATGTAAAAACTCATATGTGTTAAGGCGCCCATCGTGTATCACAGACCGATCAAATTGTCATGGACGCCCCAACAAAAGGTGTCAGTCATTCATAGGCAAGATATCACACCAAACCTTGTCCTCATAAACCGTCCCAACAGAAAAAGACACCAATACTCGACGAGTGACAGTGACAGCATTTGCCCGTGGTATCCACGCAAGAGAATATGGATCTGGATGTGGCTCACTCAACAAACCAAGCTTCGTCACTGCCTCATTTGAGATCACATTGTCGCTGGCGCCAGAATCAATCACAAAACGGCACACCCGATCGTTAATGGTGCACGTGGATTCAAACAGTCAGCGTCTCAAGCCCTCATCTTCGGTAGCTACGTGGGGAGACAATAGCGACCAACAAAGGACCAACGCCGTACCGACGTCACCAAAGACATGTACCACGGGCACCTCCGGCTCCTTATCGAAAATAGGAGGGCCATCATAACCGCTGGTCTCAAGCTCCTCAATCAACAAACCCCGCGCCTCTTTTGCCTTAGTGCACTGCGCCTGATGATGTCTAAGTTCGCCGCAGGGAAAGCAGCGAAGCGCGCCAGGTAGCCGATTGTTGCCCCCAGTCGAGGGGCCAACCTCCACGTCCCCCCGAAGTCGTGCCGACACCTTGCTGAACAGTCGATGTAGTTGGTGTCAAAGCCCCATTCCCCGTAATCCCTTTCACCAATGGCGGCCAAGACGAGCCCGTTTTCCGAGTCTGGTGGTGCTCAACCAACAAAGCCCGTTGGTGTGCATCAAAAACCGTATCCGTCAGCGAAAAGATTGAGCATGTCCTGGATTGGACCACGTAGATCACCCATATAACGCGAAATCAACTGTTCCGACGTCTCACGCACATCAACACGGGTCAACAATAAATAAAATTCTTCCGTATACTCATCAACTGAACGCGAGCCTTGCCTCAAATTTTGAAATTGCTGATAAACCGAACGAGCATAATTAAAGGGCAAAAATTCATGTTCTAAATGCTTACGGAATTTAATCCAAGTCGAGATCTTCGGATTTCCCAGACGATGTCGCGTGCCTTTGAGTTGCAACCACCAAGCAGTGGCCCGACCACGAAGCCTTGTTGCAACTAACGCCACAAGCCTATCCTCCGGCACATCCTTAAAATCGAGCACGGACTCAACCGTCGCTCATCAGTCAGGAAATTTAGCTGCGTCAAGTCCGCCCGATAAATTCAGGAATCTCGACCTGGAAACTCTGCTCTCATCGCGATTCGCTGGTTCCATCCACTGGGCGGCGAAAATCTGGTCGAAACTGGGCAATGTTTGCCCGGCCAAACTCACGCTGCCGCGCCTCATCCTCCGGATCTGCCCATCCCCGCTGCAGCTGTCCGCCAGCGTGAATCCCTCGTCCAGCGCGCCCAAAGCCCCCGCCGCGATGGTGAAGATCGCCGCCATCAAAGCCAGCACCGTCGCGGTCGAACCACCCTCCCCGGCGTTGCTGGTCGTCACCCTCAAATCCCTGGTCGTCGCGGCGCCCCCCTCGACGACGCTGGTCATCACCGTCTCGGTCGAAGCCCAAGGCCCCTCGCCGTTGATTGCCTTCAACCATGTTATGGCCTCCGCGCTGCCAGCCACGGCCACCTTGTCCGTCGAAGCCGCCATCTTCGTCTTGGTGATGGTGCAACTCCGCGAACGGGTTAACCACGAATATGGTGTCCTCATAGTCTTCTTTGCCGGACGACGGTTGTGGCGATCGCTGGCGGGGCGCCCCGCCTAGTCCACGCCCACCACGACCACCGCGAAACCCCCCGCGCACGCCCCGGTCGTCGGCGTCACGGTTCGTCTGCAATTCCTTGACCACGTTGTTAAGCGCCAAACGCAAATCTACGATACCCGAAGAAAGACCCTCAAACCTCTCCATGAAACGCTCTTCCAACTGCACAAACCGACCATCGATCTGTTGAAACCGGTCGTGGAAGACCGCGTCACGTTGTTCGTGTGCGGCATCCTGTCTTTTTGGCGGCATCGTATGATCGTAGCTGGTCTGCTGGTAGCAACTGATGTAGGGAAACGTGAACGAAAGGGAAGATACACGAGATACTCTCATCAAACTCAAAACTCTTAATCGATTAATTCTTAATCTCCAAATACACGAGATACTCTCTCGTCTAACCATGTTTTTACTTGCTTGTTTTTGTAGGGGAATCCCTTGTGCTGCACTTCTGAATCATGTCACATTCAAACCATGTTTGATCTTGCATGAGCTCATTAACATCCTCTCAAATTAAGGCATCAGTAAACCAAAGCAGAATGTACACACACAACACAAGTGCTTGCTTGTAACTAAACAGAATCCCATTTATAAACAAAGAAGAAGAAGAAGGAAGGNAACAAAGTTAAATTCAACATAACTTCCGGTTAACAAACACACGAAAATACGCATCCCGGGAGAGAGAGCTCACTCATCAACAGCCGAAGCCTGAACGCACGCGCAAAACTGCGTCTTTTTACGCCTCTGCCCCTGTCCCGACCTCCCATACAGATAATCCCTCAGCAAAATCCTTCTTTTCCCCTCCCAAATCCTATTACTCCTCAAATCATCCATCTTCATCAACACAAACTGAACCCTCTGCACTTCCAACTGTACCCTCCCAATCTTTTCGGACATTCTCCGAGCCCTCCTCATCGAGCTCCCCTCGTTTTCCAAGTCAAACGAAGTTGACTTTTCCGAAGAAAACGACCTGTGGTGGTCAATGCTCTTCATCAGCCTCCCGTTGAGCTCCAACAGCTTCATCACTGCTGAGTCAGCCTCGTCGAGCTTCCCCTTGAGAGCCTCGCAGTCGACAAAAGCTTTTCCCCTTTTACCCTTCTCGATTGCCTCGAGCTTACTCTTGAGGTCCTGCACGGTTATCAGGAGATTCGAGAGTTTCTGCACGTCTGAGTCGAGCCTCTCTAGGACGACCCTCCTCCTCCTGCTGCTGTTTTTCCCATCCTTGAAGGACTCGCTCGACAAATTCGATATTTCTAACTCTGACTCATCCGGGGGCAAAATCGTAGTTTTCTGTTTCTTGGTCGATTCGAGATGGCGGAGGTCAACCGTTTTGGTTACTTTCTTTGACTTGCTGACCGTGAGCCCGACCGAGCCGCTCGACACATTCGATATTTCTAACTCTAACTCGTCCGGGGGAAAAATCGTAATTTTCTGTTTCTTGGTCGATTCGAGGCGGCGGAGGTCAACGGTTTCGGTTGCTTTCTTTGACTTGCTGACTGGATCGGAAGTCTCCCAGCGCTCGACCGTATGACGTTTGCTGCGGCCGTAAGGCGAGCCATCGGAGACTCGGTCGAGGATGATGTCTTTAGTGATCTCGGACATGGGCCCGTGTCTTTTGGGCCCTTGTCTTTTGGGCCCATTCTTGGACTGTAGGGACTCGAGCTGTTTTGTGGTGTCGTGTAGCTTGGATTGGAGATTGGTATTTTCTTGCAACATTAGGTTCTTCAGCTCAGATGCCGCCTTTGTGAAGGCTTGAAGCCTAACTGTGAGGCCATGCAAGTCGGTAGCCTGAGAAAAAATCGTACGGAAGCAGAAGTACATATTATTTTAGTTACAGATAATAATAATAATAATAATAATAATAATAATAATAATAATAATAATAATAATAACTAAATGATTGGAAGAAAAAAATGGGTTCAGCTAAGAAATTTAATGGGATAAGTACAAAAACTGTTTTGAGGAGTTCTCATCTTTAAACATAAGAGGGATTTAAGATTTAACTCACTTGTATACTGCACAAAGATTAAAGACAAAATTATATTTTTTGTGTTGGTGGTTTAACGTCATAGCAATTTTAGTTCCAAGGTTCCAACAATTCGCTTTTTGGTTAGGTGATTTAATATTTTGCGGCAACCTAGAACTGAAATTGCAACAAATTCTCAAATTCTCTAATTTTCCATTAACAATGTAAGTCCTGTAATTTAAAGTTTTGTTGCAATGCCAATCATGTAATTTAAATTTTGCTGCAATTTGAGGACTGAAATTGCAGCAAAATATTAAATCGCCGGACGAAAAGGCGAAAAGTTGCAATCATGGGACTAAAATTGCTATGATGCTAAACCAGGATTAAAAATGCATTTTTTGCCAAGATTAAATTATATATATCTGTGTCTCGGATGTGGAAATAACATAAAAAGTAATAGCAGTTGTATTGTGTTTACATCAATGCAATATATTTTATCAAGCTTAGTGTCGAAAAATACCTTCAGATCCTCATTTTCGGGATTTGGAAACTTGATATGTATGTTGGTTTGGTTCTCAAGAGATGATATGCATTCCTTCAACAGAAGAATCTCATGCTCATAACCAGCCAACTGAGCTTTAAGGCTTTCGTTTTGATCGATATAGCCAAGACACAAATCATTGAGCTCGTTAAACTTCTGCTCATAAAGAAGCTGACTAACAATCGAACACTGCAATTGACCAAAAACAGATGCAACTTGCATTTCCAATTCATTGATCTCGTTCATCTTGTTGTGCACCTCAATACTCAAATTTTCTTCATGGAGTTTTTGCGACTCATGCTCGTTTTGCAATTTCTGCAGTTCAGCTTCGAGCTTCTGACTCATTTTTGTTAAAAAAAAATTCTCCTTCCTCATAAGTTCATTATCTGCCGAGATTTTGAGAATGTGATCGTCTTGGTGAACTCGAGCCGTCTTGATCTCATTGTAATTAATTTTCAAATTTTGCAGACTCTCGTTTAGATCTATATTCTGTTTTTCTACTCGACTTATCTTCTCTTCTGCTTCATGAAGCTGCAGTGCCATCTCATTCAACAACTTCTTTCCATTTTCAATCTCAACACTTAACTGATCTCTGTTTGATGCAATAAACTTGAACTCACCCTCAGTTTTCTGTAGCTTCTCCTTGAGATTAAGATTTTCAGCTTCCGATTCTTCCAACTTTTCCTCTGTCAAGCTCAACTTTCTCATAAGATCATCACTGATTTCTCTAAATACCACAAATTGCTCATCCATAAAGATTTCGAAAATCAAAGAAAGGTTCTCTAAAGCCAACACTTTACTACATAGAACGTGATTTTCCTCTTCAAGGACAACTTTTTTTCGCTCCAAATGCTGGATATTATCCGCTAAGAATCTTTTCTCCTGTGCAATAAAGGCATTCTCTCTTTGCATGTCCACCAACTTCACATTTAACTCCTCAACAGTACTTAACAGTGTATTCCTCTCATGCTCTATCTCGTTTTTAACCGTCACAAGATTTTTCGAATCGAGTATTAATTGCTTAATCCATGAAATAAGGACCGACAATTCAACAGATGACCCCAGATTTTCATCCTCCAAAGTTTTGATTTCAGATTGTTGCTCGACATTCTTCTGCTCTAACTGTGAGATCTTCTTCTTTGAAAAACTGTATTCTTCCAGAACTTTCTGATTATTTATGAACAGCAAGCAGTTATTTTCTTTCAGAACCCGAGCAGTTGTGCGCAAGACGAACGTCTCGATTTCATTGCACATGGAATTATCAAGAACTTGATAGAATTCGTCTTGTAAAGCGCACATCTTAGCTTCGGCTTCACTTAACCTAGCTTTGCTCGTCTGAGTGTAGCTCGCATTTTCTCTCCTTTCAACCTCCACAGACATTTTCAACTCATCAAGCTCTGTTCGAGTGTTCTGCAGCTGAGAAGTCAGCTCATCTTTTTCATTCATCAGCCCAGCCTTCTCGTCTAGAAGAAACTGGCACGAATCTTCCAAGACTTTCGATTTAGCCATCAGAGCTTTAAGCTGGTGGTGAACATTGGAAAGGAAATTCTCGAGCACCGAGTTGTTCTTCGAGAGAATCTCGATATTCTTGTTCGTCTCTTGCAATCGTGATGCGAGTGCAGCTTTCTCTTCAAGAAGAGTTGAATTCTTCACAAGGAGCTGCTCGGCCGCAGTTTCTTTTTCTTCGGTCAGTTCTGATATGGTCCGTCTGAGATTTTTTACCTCACTTTCAGCTTTTTCAGCTCTCTCTTTCAGAGATTGTGCCTCGATTTCAGCAGTATTGGCTCTTTCATCGAGTTTCTCGATGCTTTTTTGATAGTCTCGAAGCTTAGACTCCTTTTCGGCTACTAAAGTGGCGATTATGTCCTTCAGGATGGATACTTCATTTTCAGCTTCCTTGGCATGATCAGTGAGCAGTTTGAAATCCTCACAGGATTTAGAAAACTCGGTTCCGATGTGGGACAAATTATCGAGAGACTGTTGGTACTGAATGAGGCCAGCTTCTTTTTCAGCCTCTACTCTTGCAAGTGCTTCCTTTAACGCTAAAATCTCATCAGACTTGCCTTCTTTATAATTACCATCTTTCAGTAATTCCTCCTCGGCCTCATCGAAATTCAAACCCCTTATGCACTCGACTGACCGGATACGATCGTTGAACTTCTTCAGAGTCTGTTTTTCAGTGCATGAATCAGACTCATCCATGATATCCCCAATCTGCTGCCATATTGAGAGTAAATCAAAACAGATAATAACAATAATAGAAATCATTTGAGAAGTTCAGACAAATTCTGTTTCATCTCTGATCATTATTTCTACAGAAAGAGTAAATGTGTTTTATAATGAACCATTTTTCAAACTATCATTAATGTCTAACTTCATTCTGTTTGCAAACCAACTTCAAGTGATTCTTTTAATTCCACATAACTATATAAAAAAAAAAATAATAATAACTATTCTATCGAAATCCCAAAGGCAAAAGGAAAACTATTTCAGATTTTCATTCTATCGCTAATTTTTTTCTTTAGCACAAACTTTCGCGCCCGAATCACTAACCGGGGTCGAAATCATAGGCGATTCTTCGCCAATCATCAATGGCTCTTGATTCGGGAAAGCCTCTGACATTGTTCGGTGGGCATGCCGAATGACACCTGTCGCGTGATCGTACCTCTCGGCCAGTGCACGATAAGCTCGATAAAACTCCTCAACCATCTTCATAAGCTCCGGCCTTTTCTTATAGTACATTTCAGCTCTCCTTGCAAACGAATCGGCATCCTCTTCAATCAGTTTTATCATTGATTTGACCTTAATGTCCATATCTGCCAAAACACACACAAATGGAAGAAAGAATGTTTGGCGGTTTTATTTCCTGAAAAAATCATCATAATTTCACGATAAAACGTGACAAGATACAGAAACAAGTGATATTTTATAAAAGTACAAACTTTTGATAACTGTGAGATTTTTTTGAGCACATGCTCAAAAAACGAGAAAGATATTCCTTTACCTGTGAGATTCTCCTGGAGCCATTTTGAATTTTTTGGGCTCATATGGCTATCCCACCACCAGGAATACATTCGTCTAGAATCCGTATGTGATAATTTTGCCATATTTTCAGCAGCAGAAGCAAATAACTTCAATTAAGCACCCACAATTCAATACTAATATCCAAAACTGAGTTTGAAATCTCCAATCCTTTGCACCTAATAAAGACAGCATAAATGAATTCAACAAAAAAGTAAGCAGTCTCCTCAGATTCACCTGTTCAAAGATCAGGTAATACATTGACAATAACAAAAGAAAAAATGAAACAGAACACAAAAAATATTATCCATTTTGAACTCATTTTATAATGTTCCCTTTCAACAACTTCACCACCCACCGAAGGAAAAAAAACACAGAGCTAAAACTCCTGATTCACGAAAATGAAGATCCAAATTCATGTCCAAACACAGGTCTGAAACTCGGGCCATCAAAACAACCCCATGATTCAAGCTCATAAAGAAGGATTTGTCTCAGACAATGTCACAATTCAAAACACATACAAACTACAAATTCGACCAAAAACAGCTGTCGAAAAAAAAAACACATGAAAATTTACATAAATTAAACGAAAAGGTAAAAACTTACTTGCAAAGGAGGAAAGAAAATGAAACCCAGAAATTGGATTGAGAAATTCGACCACTTGAGCTGCTTTTCAGTCATCTTTCACCCCATTATACTTTTTTTTTTCCGTTAGATCTTTCACACTGTCTCTCTTGTTTAACTCACTGTGAAGTAGATTTTGCCACTATTATCTGTATGAATGAGGTTTGTGCTGTGATTTTGCTGAAGCTGAGGATCTTCTGATCTGGCTTGCTTGGTATAATAATGGGGAAATTAAAACTGATAATTTCTTTTTTATGATATTATTAATAAAAATATCATATTTATAACATTAGTACTATTTTGGCCTTCAGACACAAAAACGAATAAATGCAACTTTGGTAAATTATTTTGGGTGGCTTGTTTGGTGTAATTAGGGTTGTTAAATTAAACGAGCAGCTCGTCAGCTCGACTCTTTAAGACTCGAATTCGATTCAGTTCCGGTCGACTCGTTTGATGGTTCGGCTTATTTAATGCTCGTTTGGTGGCTAAACTCAATAAGACTCGAAAATGTGATTTTTACGTAATTTTTTTTTTATCATTTAGCTCGTTAAAGCTCAATTCTTGCTAGTTAACCGTTAACATTGATAAACAATAGGCGTAATAATGGGAAAGATAAATAAGATATAAAAATTTAAGGCAACTTTTTCGACATTATTTTGGGTGCAACAAGTGTATATATGTTCACAGTTATTATTTATTTAATCAACTAAAAATATATTTTCATTTTATTTTACTTTTGTTTTATGTCTCTCTAGCCCTTTTTAGTATACAAATTAATAATTACTGCACATAACATTTAATTATATATTTATAACTGTTTAATTATTATTTTACTGTATTTTTGAGCATTGTAATGAAATATTATTCATTATATCACATCATTTTATATTAAATATAATTATTAATTTTTCTACTACATTTATTTCATTACTAACAAAATTTTTACAATGAAATAATTATTAACTATCCTAAAAAGTTCTTTAATCAATAAAAAATTGCTTAATCCTTCTCACGCTCTCTCCACTTAAATGCTCTTTAAGGGGGAAAAGTAATAATAACAGCTTTTTTTCGTAAAGCTGATGAATACAAATACTAATCATACTTGTCTTTTTTATATTTACTCGAAATATTGTCTTCAACGAAAATGACGTTATTGCCCTTGGGATTCACGTGGTTGTTTATTCTTAGGTTCGCGCAATTTTATTTTTTCCATAATGTTTCTCTTCACGTTGTAGTTTGTACTCGTGACTGCTGGAGATTGACAGCACAATAAATATTTGACTGGAGTCAATGAAGAATTATCTATAGATATAAATAATTTAAATTAATTCAATTACCCGAATTGAAATTTTTATAACATAAATAAAAAAATTTACAAATAGACCGACACTATAATAGTCTGGCGGATTCATACAAAAACTTGGGACCGATGAATAACTTTTCTTTGTGTTTGATAATTAAAATGTCAAGTATAGTAATACTCCCCATTCAACAATATAANAAAAAAAAAAAAAGGAAAAAAAAAAAAAGAAAGATATTCCATTGTCAGCCTTTGCAATGAGGTCTGGGGGCATAATCGGTAAGCACTTCACGAATGGCGTATGCTTTAGTCTTACGGACACGCTGCCATCTCAGGCTTTTGGAAAGTGGGGGGTCCCATTGGGCCTGGATTGGCTCGAACGGTGCTATTGACGTCCGTCCATTAGCCAGATGTCAATCAACTGGGCTATTGTCGGGATTTATGTAGGCCCACTTGAATCATGCACCAACATTAATAAGTTGCACCTTTTTCATTTCTCTCGCGAAATGAATCGCTGGCTTGGAATTTTGTTTTCACCTCCCTCCTATTTTTATTATTTATTATTTTGGTTTAATTGATCATTGATTAAATAAATATTATTTTAACTATTTTATTCATATTTTTTCATTTTTAACTTCATCTAATACAAAGAATCTCTTCATATCTCATCTTCATCGTTTCCCATAACATCTATTAAATAAAGTTAATATTGTCAAGAAAAAAAAATTCATAATTAGTGTGTTGTTTTTCAAAACGATAAATAATAAAAATAAGAAGGAATAATAAATAGTACTAATAGAGTATTTACTATTTACCAATATTTATTCACGAGTACGTAACCTATGCGATGTACGAGACAATAATTATAAATTGTGTATATCAAAACCATGAAAGAATATTGATAACTATAAAAATAGTTTTGAATATATTATTTTTTTATTTTATGGTATATAATATTTTAGCATATATGATTTATATATTTATCTCACCTTTTACAAAATAGTTGCCATTTTAGAGTTCCTATTTAGAATTATAATAATGACAATTTAACATATTCAAACATCGATGTCTCAAAAGCAAAGGATTATAAGAAAAACAGTGTCGAGGGGTGTCGATACCTAAAGGTGATGAAACTCGGTCTGCCGTGCTCGACGGTCAGGTCGAGCCCCTAGAAACAAAGGTCAATCTATGAGCAAAGGTGAAGGTAGAGCAAAGACATGTCAATAGTCCGACCTCAGGGTATCAAAGAGGTCGGAGCTCTAAACGTACTGAGAGTAAATAAACATTAAAATAAAGTCACTTGCAGCCAAATGATGACCAGTGAGACGCGTCCACCTACCCTGCAGACCTATGTGCTCTAGCCTCATAAAGTCATGTGCAACATTAGAATGTCGGTCATTCTATATTTAATGCTTGATGTAACCCGGTGAACTTTGACCGAGACAACCTTACTATACATAGTCCTAAGTCATATTTGTGAGGGGGGCCGAGGAAATTCTCGGCAAGGAGATATGTCCTTTATAACAAATACCAGAAAGTCATGATCAACAGTGATTAACACGAGCTCCGAGCTTATTTCCTCATATATTACAACTTACCCGACTTTGTTCCTACTAGATAACAGCTTGAACCTATGCATTAAAATTCCTTAATCCATTGTGAAATTTCTACCTAATCGTTGATCGAAAACACTAATCAACAAAAATATATTATTTAAATTTTATTCATATTTGAACATATTTGTTAATGAAATCTTGATCCAACCATTTGTCTATGAATTGTTGAACTAATAGCTCGACCAATTTAATACCAGCTCGATTATGACAAGTGAAACCTTATTTTACCATAACACATGTAGACATTTGGGCCTTCGTTTAACCCACATGATAATGGGCTCGTGATGTGACATTCCTATCTACATTGGATATCTTTATTAAACAGTTTCTAGATAATGTGCCACGCCAGACTCCCGATGTAGGATTTGGCCAGTTATGCAACCTTATCCATTATTCACAATAAAATAAATTATATTCAGAACTACATACATAAACTATATCAAGATAACTTTATTTATTTTTAAATGAAACTTTATGAATATTTATTAATCATTGTTTTGGTCTTTTCTTATACATAATCTGTTTAAATTTCCTCCCATCAATTAAAAAAAAAAAACATTGATTTGACAGTATATATTAGTGTTTTAAATGTCATACCATGTAAACGAAAAGTGAGTTTGGATCAACTCGGATCATTATGGTTCGAATCGATTCGGCATACTTGACGAAAGAGCCGAGCTCGAGATCGCTTAAAGCTTGTTTCATTAAGGAGTCAGTCTCGACTCAACTCGATAAGACTCAAAAAGAGATTTTTTATATGATTTTTTATACAATAACTCATTAAAGCTCGAGATCAGGTCATTAAAGTATGAACTCAATTTGTTAATTTTGTTAAACGAGTCGAACTCGAGCTAGATTTATGGCTAACGAGCCGAGCCCTGCTCGTTTGCAGTCTTACCAAAAATCACAAACACTGGTACACATTCCAATCTCTTCTGCCACCTATTTTATCGATTTTAATAAATATATATTAAATTTATTTTTACAATATAAATATTATATAAAATTACTTAATGCTAAAAATGATTAAAAATCAAATAAGAACTTAAACATGTTAAAACTAAGCATAAAACTTACAGATTAAGTAAAAACTGATAAAAATAAAAATAATAAATACAAAATAATAATAGTGATAATAATTCGGTAACTTTCAGATTAAATAAAATTGATAAGATTAAAAATAAAAAATACTAAATAGTAGTGGTGACAATAATTTGATCCTTTTGGTATTATATCCGGTATTGATTGATATAGTTGGTATTTTTAGGTATGAAATGGTAATTTTGATATTTTGCTAAAAGCTAATTTATAGGATTTTTTTAAAATACTGTTATATATACAGATTTCAATCTATACACTCGTGAGTCGTGACTACAGTCTACGGTCTCTCGCGCGTTTGCTTCAAAACGATGTCGTATTTAGCATCTCTCGTCCGCCGGCGAACGAGGCCTCTCGCGCTTCGTCCCAGACGATTTTCATCCACTGCTCCGACAATTTCAATCTGCCGGCCGACCGCGAGTATCGAGAAGATTCTGATCGCCAACAGAGGCGAAATTGCGTGCAGGATTATCCGCACCGCCAGGAGGTTGGGGATTCGATCCGTCGCCGTTTACAGCGACGCCGACGAGGACAGCTTGCACGTCAAGCTGGCCGATGAAGCTGTTCGCATCGGACCTCCCCCGGCTCGGCTCAGCTATCTCAGCGCCTCGTCGATTATGGAAGCTGCTGCTCGAACAGGCGCTCAGGTTAAGCATATAATTAATCGTGCTTGTGGAGCTTCTTAGTGATTATGCGCTCTTAATTTGTGTTTACAAGTTATCTCCAGATGAGTGGAATGTCTATCTGGACATGGGTTGAGTACGATTTTGCAGTAAGATGTAAAATACATGTCATTTCATTTTATTTACTGTCAGTGCTCGATTTTGTGTTTATCACGCAGCTGTATTGTGGTGAGATCATACTTGGGAATAATTTGTGCAGATTTTGTCCGTTCATGATTAGATACCAATCGCTTAATGTTTATGAATGCACTTTTTTAGAGTGGGATATCTTTTTTTGTGATAATTAGGCTATCCACCCAGGTTACGGTTTTTTGTCGGAAAGTGCCGATTTCGCACAACTTTGTGAAGATGAGAGTTTCACATTTATTGGACCTCCTGCATCTGCAATTCGTGACATGGGTGATAAAAGGTAAAACCGAAGGGCAATTCGTGTCCATGTCTTCATTTAAGCGTATTACTCCTGCTAGTTCTTTATACTTTTTTAATAGATGGCAATGAGCTTTGGCTACATGAATACTTAAAACAGATAGTTCATTTCTCTTAATACTCGAACAACTATCACAAAATAGTTGAATCTTTTAGATGAAACAAACTATATATGTCCAATCTCTAGTGATGGTTTCTGTTCCAATATGTGGATTCGTGCAGTATATCCACGACATGCCATGTCACAAATTTTATTTTACATCGTATTTCCTCCCCCTGGAGTACATGTATATATTTGTTTCACATTAGGGACCAAAGTTTCCTGATATATAGGCATTTATGTTAAGCACAGCACATGTCGACTGCACCAGCATTTTCCTCCACCTCTCTCCATCATAGATTTTATTTGTGCTTTTTGAATTGTACTTTATCTAAATCTAATGGTATTAGGCATGGTTTTCCAGTGCTTCAAAGAGAATAATGGGTGCAGCAGGAGTACCCCTTGTGCCTGGATATCATGGTGATGAACAAGATGTTGACATGATGAAAATAGAAGCTGATAAAATTGGATATCCTGTATTGATCAAGCCTACTCATGGAGGTGGAGGAAAGGTCTACAATTTGTTGGCTTTCTTTTTATTACGATGTGCTTATTTCAGGGGTAATTAAAACCCTCACCTTAGTTCAGTTACATGAATTTTCTTTCTTAAATTATGTTCTAATAGTCGTATTATAATTTTCTATGGATATGTTAAAATCTTCATTTATCACTCCCAGTTATATCTTAATCATGGATTTCACATATAAGAATATCCTTGTTAGGCCTTTTATTTTACTGTTAAAATATTTTTTAAGAGACTTTATGGTCAGTATAATTCCAGGTAGTTCACTGATGGCTCTAGACCTTAATCTAGTGTCATGCCTATTTTAGGGAATGAGGATTGTACAAAGCCCTCAAGACTTTGTTGATGCTTTCCTTGGAGCCCAAAGAGAGGCTGCTGCATCTTTTGGGGTAGATACAATTCTTTTGGAGAAGTATATAACAAAACCAAGGCACATAGAAGTCCAGGTATTCTTAGTATATCCTATCTATTAATAGGAATCAGCATGCTTTGGCCTTTATGTGATATCTGTCTGTGCTGGTCCTATTTTTCATTTATGTTATTATTTTTTCTGCTATTCCTGAAATCAATTATAGGGTGATTCAGTGATCCGCAATTCTGGATGTAACGGGCTAATATGCTGCAGTAGCACTAGAATTGGCTGATGATAACTGCTTAGGAGAAGTTACCTTCTAAATTCCAAGATAATGAGAAAAGTATTTCACTAATTGAAACTTCTTAGTGTAGATCTTTGGGGACAAACATGGTAATGTCATACATCTAAATGAGAGAGATTGCAGTGTGCAGAGGAGACACCAGAAGATTATTGAGGAAGCTCCTGCTGTAATTCTTCTTTTCAGAGATTTTCTCCTTAATTTTATAATTTGTGATTTGTCCCCGAAGATTACTCCCTAAGTTGAGACCAAAGTTCTGTACCTGCAGCCAAGCATTAGCAATGATTTTCGATCTCAGTTGGGCCAAGCTGCTGTATCTGCCGCCAAGGTGCTGTATGCGTTTATGGCTTTGTTATGTCGATCTGCACCTTGATAATCACTCCGGCTGTTGTAGTCGACTTCCTCTCAATAATTTCCTGTATTTCCTACAGGCAGTCAGGTATCACAATGCCGGCACTGTTGAGTTTATACTCGATACTATTTCTGGAGAATTCTATTTTATGGAGATGAACACCCGTCTTCAGGTGGTTTGATCTCTCGAAGACATGTCTTTTCTTATATATATGTTTATATCCTTCTAAGTGCCAATGCCTGTGCAGGTTGAACATCCTGTGACTGAAATGATTGTTGGCTATGATCTTGTAGAATGGCAAATACGTGTAGCGAATGGGGAACCCCTTCCAATCAGTCAATCTGAGGTGCCTCTGATGGGTAAAGTTTATTTGATGTTGAATCTTACCCTTTCCCAAATCTGACTGTATGCACACTGATATATAGTAGGTGAGTTTGAATTTCTCAAACTTGGTACAGGACATTACTTATAGATTTCCGATTGAATTGAGTCAAGACTGCATCATATGTGTTTTCGTGATTGTTACATCAATAAATATAAGTGTTGTTTATGATCTTACCCTCAGTACTGGAGATCCTTCATAAAATATCGTAATTCTTCAATCTTCACCAGCGGACCGCATGTGTGTGTTTTTACATGCTTGGAATTTAAGATTACTCGCTATAATTTTCAATTTTCCATGTTCTGCTGAAAATTGAGGGAAGTCGGGATCTTAGTTTATTGCACTCTAACCTAATTAGATATCTGAAACATTCATGCTGGCCTTCTGCATAAAAAGGTGTTACATTTTTTTTTTTTTTTTTTTTTTTTTGTAATANGTGTTAAGTTATATATGAGAAGAAAAAAATTGCTAATTTAATTTTATTATTAAGCTGACAAGGTTACCTTGTTTTGAACATCTGTTCATCTTTCATGAGTTTCACACATTTTTAGCTTTGACCTTTAGATGCAAAAAAATTGCAAAATTTATTTTAGTGCTTGGCCTTTTTCCATATACCTAGTTACTTTGAGTGCTCTATGTACTGAAACCTTTTTTTATTTTAATTTGACTAAAAGTAAACTGTATGGCTCCTTCATTCTTTCTGTTCATTTTTTACCTCTATGTAAACTCGTAACCTCATATGTCAGGTCATGCTTTTGAATCAAGAATATATGCTGAGAATGTCCCCAAAGGATTTCTACCAGCAACTGGGATTCTTCATCATTATCGTCCTGTTCAAGTTTCATCGGAAGGTACTGGAAATTAAAGGCGATTGAGGCCTGGTTTCAAAATCAGTATTTTCCTTTAAAATTTATCCAATCACATAGAAGCTATTGTTGCTGCTTAAACGAATGTCTGCATTACATTTCATATGGAAAACAATACCTGCATCTGCTGTTTTTCTTGGTATAGTAACTTTCGCTTATGACAAGTTCATGACAATGACCAGTTAGGGTTGAGACCGGAGTTGAGCAAGGAGACACTGTTAGCATGCATTATGATCCCATGATAGCTAAACTTGTGGTGTGGGGAGAAGATCGAACAAGCGCATTAATCAAAATGAAGGACTGCCTGACAATGTTTCAGGTACAGTGAATTGCGAGAATTATTTATGCAATTTTGTTGCAGGTAAAATTATTATTAGCTCGTTAAATACTGCTCAAGTTTTTTCACTGTCTTGAATTGTCTCTAGGCTTAAAAGATGCGATTCATTTGGTGTTCTACTTTGTGGAGCAGAAATATTTTCCTAATTTGTGCTTTTTATAAACTAATTGAGGATCACAAGATTGCATTTTGCTTTGCCATTGAGTAATACATTTTAGTAGTCCACCTAGATCTGATACAGCAAGCCATTTTCCAGACTCATGGACCTTCGTTTATTATTCTGCAAGAATCATCTCTCGTCTTTCTTCTATTTACTAGCACTGTTCACGAAAGAAGTAACTAATATTGGCAATTTCAAATATGATAAGCAAACAGTTTTTATAAACTAATGTGGACCCTGAGAGAAATTTTTACCTTAAAACGATAGTGATGGAATTACCATTTTACCCTATTCAGCAGCTGTAACTGTATCAACATTTCACCTCATACTAGCTTTGTGACTCTTCTAAACACCCAACCCTAGATCTTGGTTTGTATATCAATGGAACAGAATATGATGATAATAAGTTCCAACAGGTTGCTGGTCTGCCAACCAATATCGATTTCCTCTTGAAAGTTGCGAACCATAGAGCTTTCCAAAATGGAGAGGTCGAAACCCACTTTATCGAGACGCATAAAGATGATCTATTTATTGATCCGAATGACGAGTTATCAAATCGGCTAGCGTATACTGGTGCTTTACGAGGGGCCGCCATTGCAGCTGCTTGTGTTTGTGAAAAGGAGCACAGGGCAATGAGGGAAAATGCCCCTGGTAGTAAAAACTAGTGGAACCGAACCATTTTATCCTTCCTTTTATATTCCTTGGAAAAAGTTGCTAATCCTGTAATACTGGACAGGTAATCTTTCTGTATGGTATGCAAGTCCCCCTTTCCGAGTGAATCACAGTGCTAAGCAGACAATGGAGCTTGAATGGGAAGATGAATCTGTCAAGGCTGGCCTAAAACTTCCATCAGTACAAATCACTTATTTGTCTGAAGGGAAATATGTAATTGAGGTCTCTTTCAGTGCTATCCTCATATCCAACCTGAAATAGTTTTCAGTTTTGAATATTCTCACGATATTGCAAGTTTTAGTTATTTCAAAAACTAGTTACTATGCATTTTTCAGATGGGAGGAAGCAGTTCTGATAATCTCGAGCTGAAAGTGGCACACTTAAGGGGTCACGATTTTCGAGTCGAGCACGGTGGTGTAAGCATGACTGCCAGCATATCCATTTACCGGAAGGTGGACACGATACTAAACAGAGGAAAATAAAAGTTCACTCTAATGATTTTTTTTTTTTTTTTTTTTCCC
>BKCP01004224.1:911445-922835 GCA_008636005.1 Striga asiatica
TAATTTGCAATTCTTTTTTTTTTTGTATATGAAAAAATTTTCTTGGAAAATAATAAGCCCATGTGCAGTAATGTTTTACCTATAGTTTTTTTTTCCTTTTCTTTTTCTTTTTTTAATTATTTTTTTTGCAGTAGCTTTAAGTTAGTCAAGCTTGAGATTGATACTAGAAGCTCAAATTTGCTTGTATATTTGATTTTCTTTTTTTGTTTCAGCTTTATCTTTTTTCTATGTCTTGTAACCTTACCATCATCAGGTTTAAGTCTGCAAAAAGAGCAATAAAATTCCAAAAGGGTTTTGTCCATATTATGCTTTTACTGTTTTTACCCAAATCCCTTTTGTTCATTCATTGCTGTTCACCAACACATTTACACATACCTCACATAAAAGGCTACCAAAACACTTTTTGATTCATTAAAAGGATAGAAAATTAGAAATGGTTCAGTAGAGAGAGTATTGAATTTTGAATTGTACTAATAGTAATTTGGTGATGGACAAAATTGTATTTTGTGTCCTGTAACTATGCCTGTATGACAAATATGGATAGTTTCTTTCTGGTTTGGCAAAAGTGTCCTGAAACTTGTTAAAACCCAGAATTTGTGCCCAATTTACCTACAAGTTACCGGATTTGATCGGGTTTTTCGTGTGGCAAAACAGGACAGTAACTTATTAAAATTTGAAATTTGTGCCCAAATTGACACGGATTTCGGTTTTTAACAAGTTTCAGGGCATTTTTGCCAAACCAAAAATTAGTTGTCCACATTTGCCACACATCCCTAGTTACAGGGCATAAAATGCAATTTTGCCTTTGGTATATGTGTATATATATATATATATTAATTGTCTTTTAAAAATTAAAGTTACTTTCTTGACATGTTTTTATTTGATAAAGTTGGTTCTATTTGAGAAAAATTGTGATGCAAATACAAGAATCTAAGGGAACATTTGCAAATTTTGAGAAAATTGTGAAACAAATACAAAATCTGAGAACATTATTGTAAATTTCAAAAGTGTTACCTTGGTTTTTTGTAAGCCAAAATTGCAAAATATGCACGGTAACTTTAAGCAAATGACAATTTTGTCTAATAATTTTTTCAATTACAAAAAACATTCACTAACTAATCAAAAGACATTTTCTCCAAACATGTGAGTTAGTGGCTATTATTTTTTTATTATTTTTTAAGAAGTTCATGAGTATGTTTTGCAATATTTTTGGGCATGTTTTGCTCGTTCACAAAAGTTATTAGCTAGCCAAATATGTCATCTTCTCCAAATTACTAGACCTTTTTTTAAATATCATTTTGCTTATTTTGCAATTAATCCATAGCTCAAACGTAGTTATATTATATTTCTAACTATGAAACTTTTCTTAGTGCTGAAATTGATATCCACATTCATATAGCTCATAGGTTAAGCAGATATATAGGTCATAATATTTGTAGTCTAACAGTAACTTTTATTTATTTATTTATTTTTTTCTTCAAGTACAAGAAAACTACTATTGCATGGAGGGCATGTGGCAGCATTGGCGGTGGCTGTTGGCCGGGCCCGCCGTGGCCCCGCCGCTTAATCACCGTGACTACACACCTATTACTTACTACTCTTACGTACTCTCAGTTGTGGCCAGAATAATTTAACCTTAATTTCTATTTTTTTTTTTTCACAATTTCCAATATGAATTTCGTACAAAACCAATCAATTTGGTAAATTGATAAAAACTTAAACGTGACTTATTGTCTCTCTTAATTAATATGAATTTACAAAATTTGGAGCATAAACTTTGGCATACAACTATTAATAAAATCAGGAGGATTAATATTAGACAAGACTGACTTTGGGAATACATTATTTTTAAATAAATAATATATATTCTTATATTTTCATAATAAAATATCGAGTAAATTGAATTTTTAGTTCTTTATGTATAGGACTCGAGCAAAAAAATTTCAGATACTCGATAAGGATTTCATACTGTATATATGAGAAAAGGTTACTAACGATAGCAATTTATGAATTTCTGAGGGTCGATGAATAAATAGCAACATTTACTCATAATAAATATTATAGGATGAAAATTTGATCGACCATCTCTACATGACTTTTTTGCCTGGGAGTTGTACTTGAAAAAATAAAACTACAATTCACTCTAAAAATGCTATATTTTGAAAAACAATATAAGTTATGCAAATTATAACATAGTCCATAGATATTCAGTTTTGTCCAATAAATATTAGTTGGCTCAACTAACAATTAAATTGTCTACTAATTAAAATGAATTATTTATGAAAAAATAAAAATTAATCTTTGCTATTGATAGAAAGATGAAGTGGTCTAGAGTTTTGTGCCTGTACAAGTACACATTTTGATGAATATANTTCCTGAAATATTGGGAGCATCTAGGACATTATTTTGTTAACAATTTTTTAGATTGATTAATTATTATTAATTAACTAAAATCGGACTGATACAAGATCATCTCCGACCTTTTATTTTCTATATATATAGATAATATTAGAATGAAAATTCTTCAATTTCTTGGCTAATAAATTACTATTTCACTACTCAAATTCATCCTTATTTTACTTTTATTAAGATTTAACACCTTTAATTTGTTGTTTGGCCGTATATAACTTTATTCTGCATGTTCATGAAAATATATATGGAATATTACCTTTTAGTCTAAAGTAAGATACGGTGATTTGGCAGGTGTTAAGGTAACACCTATGGCTTTATTTTAACAAAAAGATAAAAGAGAAAAAAGAAAGACAAATATGGCAATGGGGATGGGAAGCTGCATTTAGGTTTCCATTTTTAGGAGCATGTGCTTAATTACCCTTTAAAATTTATTTAAATACCATATGAAATAAATTAGTATATAGTCCATCTAGGTCATATCCTATCCAATGATATCCCCCAATTGTTATTTAGGCATATTTAATCCCCAAGTAAATCTATTTGATATCTGGAAGTTTGATCGTATTATACAGATCTAATCGTTATAAAATTATATTTTTATCGAATATGCATAATTTCATATACATGTGACATATTTTTTTAAAAATATATATAAATAAAAATATAATATTTCTTAATATAATTTTCTTCCATAAATGTAATAGATCGACCTGCCTAACCGGCTTGACCCTCAAAATGAATTTGTGATTTTTAATATTTAAAGTGTTTTAAGATGAGATTTCAATTGAAAAAAAAAAGTAGTACAATAAAATAAATTATTTATTTGTTTTTGTTGCTTGGATGCATGGTACCCACTTGTAGACTTGTAGTAAAAGAAACAAGAAACACAATAATGTACTTGCATGTTATCGGGATATGGTTCCCCCTAAATATTTAATTTTAATTGTTGTTGTAGATTTGATATTTTATTTTTTAAATATTTATCATTTGTAGATAAAATCTTCCATCTATATGATGATAATTGATATACACAATTTTATATTATAAATTTAAAACACTAACCATAAAAGTGGGGGAATAGTAATTAAAGCGTTGTATGGAAAGATAATATCTTAATATAAAATTTAAAATATATAACAAAATATAATACATAAACTGTTAATTTTCCTATTTATTTACAACAATGGTATCACTCAAAGTCAAAAAGACTCGTTTTTTATTGGAAGCTTTACAATTTCAAAGCTGCTACCTGGGAGACTTACTGGGGATTGCCACGTGTCGATATATTACTGGAAACTATGCCTCCTCAATCAACTTATTACAAGGCATCAAGTGGACAAAACCCTAGCTGTTAACACTCGGTCACGTGACGGGCATGTGACGTCTTTGCTCTATTATTTTTGGACATATTTATCTACCTTTGGCTAAGAAAATCATGGATTTAATTTTGTCACATCGATTATAAAACAATAATGGGGTTATTTACTTATTTGTATATGTGTTTTTTGTTATTTATTTATTTTATTTTTTTTTTTTGGCGGGTGTGTTTATTTATTCAAGCATGCATAGAAAATTAGAAATTAATACCGATGATGTCACAGCGTGGTAAAATAAGTAAAAGTCAGTAATAAATTCGTGTTAAAACTTAAAAATAACCTTTACTTGTTAAGCTAGTCTGTCAGAATATGACAGTGCTCAAAGATGAAAGATGTAAAAATCAGTTTGGGCACACGAGAGGGTGAGTGAATAATGATGTAGATACTCAATGTGCATGCTTCATTGATTGTACCCTTGCTTCTGGTACAAGTCAACGCAGCATATAAATATATATACTCCAAAATCAAGTAAATTTAATATTATTTATGATGCATGGGGAGCCCAAATCGAAAAAATCGAGTCGAACTGGGCAATTCTTCGGTTCGATTTTTTCATATATTACGTACGGTACAATTTCGTTACGATTTTTTATACGTTTGGTTTTCGATTTCGTTCGATTCCATGCGGTTTTGTACCAAACCACCTAAATTATATGTAAAGAAAAAATGAGGCAAAACCGAAAATCAAGCAAAACTATGCATTTCGGTGGGGTGTGAACTGTTCAGTTATTTTAGTGTAAAAAATATAGTTCGATTTCGATTTAATTTTTTTCCTATGTTGCGGTGTTGGTCGATTATTATTAATTTTCTTTTGGTAATTTCGATTTAATGTATATTTTATTTTTTTTCATATGAAATGAAACACAATTGTGGGAGGCTAAAACTGTTCCAGTTGCTAAGACAAAAAAATGCAACAATTTAAATTACGGTATAATCAAGACAGTCAAAATAAAATGAGTTTGAAGGTGATTATTGTAAATTTTCTCAAAACAATAACCCAAGTGGTGTATAGGCCCAAAATTTGTTTCTTGTCTCTAAAAGGGCCGCGTATATGGCAGCCCATAGAACATGGGCCATGAAACGAATTCATATAACCATTTGGGCTTTTGGGCCTGAGCCTATTGGACGGAGCTTATGTCACCTCAAAATCAAAATCAAATTGCAGCAAATCCTAGGGCTCTGCAATTCGAAAATTGGGGGCAAAAAATTGGAGGACGTTGGGATGGAAGAAAGCAAGCAGAAGCTGGAAATGGAGGTTGCTCCGGCACTAATCGCAGTTCACCCGAACCAGAATTCAATATCCGTTTCCGTCGGGTCGGACATCCTGGTTTTCAGTCTCCGGTAAGAAAAGGAACACTTTTTTTTATCGCATTAGTTTAAAAAAGAATAATTTTTTAGAGACGGGTAATGCTAGGTAATGCTAATTATTGATTGTTCTTGAAGAGATGGTTGAGGGATTAAATTGATTGATGATAATGGAGGCCATAAAGATTCGATTCGGGCCACTCGGTACAGTAAAAGCGGGAAGCTTTTCGTATCAGCTGGAGATGACAAGCTGGTGAAAATTTGGGATGCTAATCGTTGGCGTTGTTTTTGTTCTGTGTAAGGGGTTTTGCGGAACTCTATGTTGTCGATATACTTGGTTGTGATTATAAAGGCCCGGTTTTGATGGATAAGAAGGCTGTTCCGATTCTTTCTCATTATTGTAGCACAATTACAAGACTGGTATGAGTTTTCTTGCGGTGCAGAACTAGTTTTTATGAGATTTTTTTTGAGTAAATAATGTGATGTGTTTATTCGATTTTAAGCCAATCTGGATAATTTCTGAATGTCGATATTTCTGCTNATTGTGATTACGATGCCCGGCTTTGATTAAAAACAAGGCAATTCCATTTCTGCTTCATTATTGTAGCATAATTACTAAATTGGTATGGGTTTTCTTGCAGTGGAGAATTAGTATGTTACGAGTCTTTTCGAGTAAATAATGCGGTGTGTTTATTCGAATAAGCCAATCTGAGTCGTTACTGCATGTCGATGTTTCTGCTGTATGTTGTTTGTTCTATCCTTTTTTTCGTAAAGTGATTCTTCAAGCATTCTCGATGCTACTTACTGTTGTATACGAGTGATTTTACGTACTCTTACCATACTTGACGTGCAGGAATTTTCTCCAGATGGGCAATACATTGTTACTGCTGATCGAGACTTTAAAATTCGTGTAACATCCTTACATGGCGTGCTTTTCTTCTCCCCTTTTTGTTTTTGCCTTTTCTTGTTGGTTTATTTCTAACTGTGTTCTTTTGCTAATAATAGGTGACTGTATTTCCAAAAGAGCCCTTAAATGGGGCTCATGAGATCCAAAGTTTTTGTCTTGGTCATACCGAGTAAGTGCTGTTATTTCCATCTGCACCAAAATTGAGAAACTAAGATATTCATCATATCAAGATATAGTTTACACTTTTCATTCTGTGTAATCCTCACCAGGTACATTTCCTGCATTACATTCGTCAGTAATCACGATTACTCTCAAGGACTCTTGCTCTCCAGAAGCTGATTCATGAGTGAGCTATAGAACTCAAATATTCAACTTTTCAACATCAATAATTTACTAAAATAACCTCGCATTATTGTTATTATTATTATTATCGTTACTTTTTTTTTCCTTCTAACTTGATCTGTGGTTTTCGAAGGTTCGGTTGTGGGACTATACATCTGGTTCTTTGATTGATACATGTGATGTTTGGACTAAGGTAGCTGAGATTATTTTTCCTTCTCTTTATCTGCATTTTTTCCCAAACAGTTTACTTTCTGCTTTTATTATAAGCTATAATATAATCCTCGGCTTTGGACTTAATAACTCCTATATTATTTTAAGGCAGGGCTTTCGAATTGTAATAAAGAGCGAGAGGAGATTATGCCAGCTATAACCGATCTTTGTGCAACTTCCGATGGCTCGCTCAGAGGTATTCATTAGCAAGCAGCAATTTCGGGCTTCGGCCTGAAAAATGGGCCTCTACTAGTCTTGGATGACCTTGAGATACCTGGGTCGAAGCCCCTTCTTCAAGAACTGCAGGGTAAAACGACGATCAGTAAAGAAGCCTTTTTTACGGCAGCTGAAGCCGTTAAAACGGCCGTACGGAATTTGTTGATAAAAAAGCAATACTTGGAAGAGAGGCGCGAGTTGAGGAAGAAAGAAAGGAGTGACAAGAAGAGTCGAAAGCTGGCTTAATCTCTTTTCCTAAGGTTTAAAGGTTATTATGAAAAGAAATCCATTCTATCTTCTAAAATTAAAAATTACGGAGGGTGTATTCGTTTGGTGTTAGACTTTTTAAGACTTTGGAAATCCTGGTGACTTTTAAAAGTCTTGAGATATTCATTTGAGATTTTAAAGTCATAAGGTATTTAAGTTATTTGAGACTATAATTTGTTAAGAATTTTTAAGATTTACTGGGGTTTCAAAAGAAAAAAAAAAACCGTGTACGAAATCCTACTCTAAATTCCATTTTTTAAGTTAAAAAAAGTCTCAAAATGTCACTCGAAATCCCAAATCAATACACTTTAATTTTTGTATTGTATGGCCTCATCATGTTTGAAGGGAGGGTGTTTGTAATTTAGGAGTTGATTGGGTGTTCTTTGTAATTACATTGAACCTTAGGGTTAGTTTTGTTATTTGTGACTCGCAAAGTAATGGTTGAGTTATTATTTCATTTACTGTGTCTGTGTGTCATAACTCATAAATCATAAGCATGAGCCCAGCTTGTGGTCCCCCTGCCTAGGTAGTTTTATTCTTGAAATTTTGAACATTAGTTACATTTTTTTTTCCTTTTTTGATTCTATTGTTTATTTTTGATATATTTATATAATGAAAAATTATTTTCAAGAAATTTCTACCATATTTTAGTTTTATGTAGATAGGTGATGGTCTAATGATTAATTTTTTTTTTTTATTTATAAAAAAAAGGGGATCAAAAGTGGTTCTCCACTTACATGTTGCATGACTCAAACTGATGGTCTTATGTAGGGCTGTTATCGAAACGAACCGAATCGAGCTTAAGGTTTTCGAGCTTGAGTTCGACTAATTTTCGAACATGTTCATGTTCGTTCGTTTAGTAAACGAACAAAAAATTCCGTTCGTGTCCGTTCGTTTATTGGGTTCGAACCGTTCGTGTTCGTTCGTTTATCTAGTCGAACTTATTCGTGAACTGTTCAAATTGTTCGACAAGTTTGTGTTCGAATTGTTCGACATGTTCGTGTTTTCGTGTTTGTTAATTTTTTTTATTTTATTTTAATGTCATACAAGTTATTTTATTTAATATTTAATATATATTCATATTTATATATTATATTATATAGGTATATACTATATATAATATATAAAATTATAAAATATTTTTATTTTATTTAATATTTAATATATATTCATATTATATATTATATTATACATGTATATACTATATATAATATGTAAAATTATAAAATATTTTTTTGTTCACGAACGCTCGTTTAGTTCGCGAACATGTTTGTGTTCGTTCGATAACTAAACGAGCGTAAATCGTGTTCGGTTTGAATGCTTAACAAACGAGTTGTTATCGAACACGAACGAACTCGAACGAGCTTTGTTCACGAACGTTCTGTTCGAATAACAGCCCTAATCTTATGATTAATTATCTACTAAACAATATGCTATATAACAATGATTTGAGATGTATTATTATTTTTATTATTTTGAATGATTTTTTCTCAAATCATACTAAATAGATTCAACTAGAAATATATATATATATATATACACATATTATATATGTATTTAAATTTTTTAGTTTAATTGTTAATTTTTATTTTTTGAGTTTACTTGCGAATCTCTAATTATTTGAAGCAATAAAGTTTGGATTTTTAGACTTTTAACCGTGACTAATATGATTTTTAAAATTATATAAAACCAACTTAAGTTTATTTTAAAACTTAAAAAAATTAATTATTTATTACCACTTTGTGTATGTAATATTTTTAAGTTAATATTTTGATAATCTTTAATTTGACTTTTATGTTGTATATATAAAACAAAATAACAAGTCTTAAGAGTGACGAGTATTGTTTTAAATAGAAGTATTTATTAATTTTTATTATGAAATGAAAAATAAGCATGATGAGTTTCTTAATCAACATTTGCATATTACACATTGTAAGTTTGATAAAATTATATTACTGCCAACATATATATTTCAATCTCGCAATCAAAACATAAATGACAAAATCAATGAGAGAACATCAGAACACCAATAATTGAACCCCATATACACAAACACATTAGTCATCGAGGCCGATTGATTAAGAAAGGCTGTGGGGGCACACAGAACACTCCTGATGGCGAATAATATTGCGACACGTGTGATGGAAGCATGTAAAAGAATAAATAAAAATTAACTGTGGCACCTACTTTTGTTTTGAGAAAATTGATGAATATTTAGTGGAAAGTGACATCCCCTTCTTTTGTAGTATCATATAAGCCACTAGAAATGGGCATTGAATTCAAGAGCATGGGCACCAAATAATTAATCATATTTTACATACACAAAATTTATATTGACATCAAAAATTCAATTATTTAACATATTATAGTTTTTTATTTGTATGGTACTATGTAGAAGCTTGGAAAATAAAATATATATGGATGGTACCAAAAATAACATACGGTAGCCGAAGAGTAAAAAAATTATATAAAAACTCATCTTTTCGATCCTTAATGAGCTAAGGCAGACGACTCTTTAGTCAAACGAACTTTAAATGAACTCGAATTCGACTATTTAGATAGTCGAGTTGAGCTCGAACCTTAACAAGCCGAACTCACCAGCAACTCATTTCATTTAACAACTCTAGTCCTATATGTATATGGAGGACTCGTTAATTCAACTATTTGGTGGACTATGGTACACAAATTGTACTTGTTGCTATTCTACTAAGTCACATATCACTTAATAAATTCGTAAGTTTTTCTCATTCACTTACATTTCACATAGTTGACAACTTATTAGCTTCAAAGTAATTGAATAAAAATAATTTCAACAAAGGTACCAAAGTTCATATAATGGTTAGGATTGACTGATTACAAATATATAAAATTTGAAAAAACAAATCATTGGCCTGTAGATCGGTCTTGGATATTAGACAAAAGATAAAAGGGAGAGATATGCTATAGTATGTTCCTCAAAATTAAATCGTAGGAAGTTTTATATTGTGCTTTTCTCTTATGAATTAGATGCATGATACCAAATTACCAATATATAAATGTTTGTAAACTTAATTAGCATGTATTTACTAAGATAATTGTGAAATAAATTGAGAAATATAGTGATATAACCATACTCGCGTAGACCGAATTAAGTGATGGTAGCTTGTCCGGATTGTAAGACGAGTTGCATGTGTCGATCTGAGATAACTAGCATATATAGGAGCACGGCGAAAGACTGCGATTCGGGAACCTCGACATCGACTTATTAGATAACGACCTAGAAGGTAGATCTAACCATGAAATAGCTTGATACAGGCGAATGGACGAATAATTCGAGGATCTCGACGATGATCTAGAAATGGCTAGGAAGATAACAATCTAATCATGGTAACTCAGCTCGAGGTGGACACTGGACGACTTGATATCTCGAGGTAGGTACCAAGTCAACCTCCATAGTCTTGAGGCTCGAAGCATGTATTAAGAAGTATATTCGGGTCTCGAGATCTAACAAGTTTAATGGATAAGGATGAATCCTATAAGAATAAGAAGAAATCTTAAGATGACTAGGATCTAACAAAGAACTTATTAAGATATGGATAACCACTAAAAATTCGGGCAGCCGGGCAGGCTGACCACTGACACCCGGCATGACATTTCGGATAGGTATTTCCTTTATAAAAGGGATTGAGGACTAAATCACAACTTTTACACTATATACACAATATACTGCCTTTATTATCTTCGTGGTTAATGACTTAAGTATCGGAAATTCTTCGCCTCGGAAGATCCTCCGGCGTTGAGTTCTACAAGTTCATTCCCGACAGTTCAGGCAGATCGGAGTCTGTTTTAATCTGTTCAATGAGGACCCAATATATAGAGAGTTTATGTGAGTTGTATCAATTGTATGAGAAAAAACATTTGTTATAATGTGCACATGTATAACAATTATACAACAAAACATCAAATAATAGCGTAGGACCAAAAAGGAAATAAAAGGGCCACCATTTCTAAATCATTACCGTAATTCTACAAACAAATTGATGGTCGTATTTTTTTTTTAAAAAATAAATAAATAAAAGAAAATGATGGTCATGTAGGGTATTCTCTTTGCTATCGTTGAATAAAATACTGAGTTGGGATTTTTATATCAAACGTGACTGGAGTAATAAATGAGTCGAATTCTAACTTTTAATAGTTGAGTTCACGTTCGAACCCTCTTCAACTTATTCGTTAAGTTAATGAACCGATAAACGAGCTAGAACACAACTTGTTAATAAGGTAAATTCGAGTCTTAATGAATCAAATAGTAATAAAGTTCATAAAATTACATTGAACTTCTATTTTTTAAATACAATTAGTCTTAAATGAGTGAACTC
>BKCP01004224.1:935156-945852 GCA_008636005.1 Striga asiatica
AGAACCAAACCGAAAATTTTGGTGCGGTTCGGTTGAGATAAATAAATATTTTCGATTTTTTATGCGTTTTCGCACCGAACCGCACCATGCTCACTCCTACTTGTGTATATAGGGAATTGGACATATAAGCATGTGATGTCTGATTTGTTGATTGCGTGTTTCCATTTACAATATTAAACAATGGCATCTTTTTTGTTACTAGAATTGAAATTTTTTAGATTGAATTGCAAATCAATCAAATGTTGATATTTTATTAGTTTAGTTGTGTCAGCACATATGTTTTAAATCTCAAGCTAAGATTCTACAGTAGTCATATGATTCAAGTTTTGCATTTTTGTTTAGGTGAGTAGTGTAGTTGTGCAACACATATTTTTTTAATGTAGGCTAATGGAAACTACAAATTAGAATTAGTAGCAACAGAACTTTTGGTGTGTAGTGAACAATATTAAAATCAGATTTAATATAGGCTAATGGAAACAATGGAGATTTAATATAGTGAACTGAAAGCTTAATACAGTAGAAATCAGATTGAAATCTTAATTAGTATAGTGAACTGAAAGCTTAGTTAGTATAGAAATTGGAATGGAACTCAATGATCTTTGAAGCCTTCAAACGCCTCTATTTATAGAATTAGAGGTCTTTAAAATATAATATATGTGGGACGCGTGGCAGCTTCTAAGAGGCTACCGGCATACATCGCGACACTTGGCATGGCAACTTGCCCTACTTTATCTTTTTGGGCGGTGAGAATCAATTTTGAACGACAACTCTTTTCATGCTAAGGTCGGCAAGGAGGTCTTGTTTCTGGCAGATGTCAACGTGAATACCCCATAGCTTGGAATGAGGTCGGCATGTAGGAAGGAGGTGTTTTGAGGTCGACGTCTTTTTGTCTGCTTAGAGCATGTTTGTTTATAAGATTTTTCAAAAAATTTCCAACATTTTAAATCAATCACTTTTTTTAACTCAACTTTAATTCAACCCCACTATCATCAATATTACCAATATAATTAAATAATATCAATCAATCAATCATACAGACCACATCAACCTTAATTCAGTATTCATCCACTCACATTATTTTAACTAACTATCACTTCAAATCATCTCTCTCATATTTTTACATCAAATCAATTTTAATTATTTTATTTTAAATATTATTTTAATATACCCACTAACACCTAGTCATACCACTTTTTTCAAAAATAACCAAACCAAAAAATCTAAACAAAACTAAAAATTTCTATAAACAAACATGCTCTTAATATCTAAATTTTGAGGATATCGTCTGTATTGATTGTATTTGTATATGGTTTTAGTAGGCTTAATTCGGGTCAACAAATTTTGAGTATCAACAATATACATATATATTCCTATTTATAAGCCATAGTGGTATATATATGTTTTATAAAAATAAATATATATGTGCTTAAATATGTGTGTAATTTATTCTTTTTACATTAAACAAAAAAAGTATTTGAGTTTATTATTTTTCTTGAAAAATAATGTATCATAACGTCATATTTCTATTAAAAAATAATTTCACCGTTTTATCAAAAGATTGAAACAAATGTAAAGTTATGATTAAGGGAGTGACTGGATACCGCACAAAACGAGTTGTTTTTGTTAACATGTGGTAGTATTAGTTGTTAGTGTAATTTTAAGTTTATATTAAAATAATATTTAAAATAAAATAATTAAAATTACTTTATTGTAAAAGTAAGAGAGAGATGATGTGAAGTGATTGTTAGATAAAATTATATGAATTGATCGATGAATAGTGAATTGAAGTTGCTGTGATATGTAAGAATTATGAATCGATATTACTTAATTACATTAATAAAAATATCGAGGCTAGTTGAGTTGATCAGTTAGATTTTGAATATAAATTAATTATTTTTATATACAACTCCAAACACACCCTAAGAGTTTCCTATATTGATCGGTTGAATCTATTTCATTTAATAATTTATTAAAAAAAGTAAAATTACTTTTTAACATTTTAAAGAACGTAATTTTGTATACATAGCGATGGTAAAATTTCATTACAAGTGATTATCGATTCCGTCACATAAGAGGAATAGTTGTGCACTTAATATATGTGATTTATTTTTTTTAACAATAAACGACTAGTACGAACCCGTGTACTACACGGGTCGTAGAAAAATAATTTAGTTATTATAAGCATACACAAAAATAAATAAATATAGTTGTAAAATAATTGCGTAAATTGGTATTATATTTCAAATTTTCAAATATTTCTCTTCACGAAATATTATTAGTTCTCTTTTATAATATTTTCATCCTTGCTTTAGAACAAAATTTTCAAGCCCTCTCGGTTCTTAACGCTAGATACAGACAACATAAAGTTTTCAATGGTTGAAAATAGGTTTTGGTAGATATAGACCGCCATTAGATAATGTTAATTCAAAAAATGATACATGTTCATCCACAGCACAAATCTCCATAGTTTGGTGCATTTCGGGCTAGTTTAGAATTTGCTTAAACCATACTCGTACACAACGGACACGAATTTACCATGTTTTTTTTTTTCTGCTGTAATTTCAGCAATAGAGTCGAACAATGTTGTCATTATTTTGCATGATGTATATTCTCCTCACCGGTTCAAATAAAAAATAATGGTACAAGTTGTTCATTTTATACATATTAAGTGGTTAATAAGATAATAGTCATTTTAGAAAAAAGATAGGAAAACATAACGTGTCAATATTAATTTTGTAATATTATAATTAAAAAAAAGAATAGAAAAATATAAATTAATTATCACAGCTAAATGAATTATTGTATCAAGGCCAAATCACCCAAATTTAGGCATTCAATTTATTATTTTTTTTATATTGTGTTAAAATTATGTTACGAATTAGGTGAAGATTTTGAAGTGTGAAGAAAGGTATTACCATATAGATAAAATCAATTCGTATATTAAATGTATCAAGGTTGAAATAATGGAAAATGTTATGCATATATTGGTTTTAAGAATGATACAAATTAAATAAGTGTGCTATTAAAATTTGAGAAAATGCACTGTATACAACTATCATCATCCTATATCTGCCTATATCCGTGCCTCTAATTATAATGGAAAAGGATAGAGATTTATTGTTTTTTCATGGATAGAAGATGAAATTGGACTTTCATTAATATTAGTGGGCATGATATTATTTATAAAGATGGGAAGGTATGTGGTTGCCCGATTTAAGAAGAAATAGACCAAAATATATGGGCAATTACTAAGTTAGATAAAAATTATATATTTATGTACCATACTAAGTTTAATTCTAAACTATAATTTTTTACACAAATTAAATTAGGAAGCAAAGATATATTTGTCAAAGCGTGCGTGTCTTCCACTTAGGCTCAACACATTTTAAATTAATATATAGAAGATATAGGGGGAGATTAATTAGTTTACAATTTATCATTTTTTTTAAAAGAAGTACGTGAATGCACTCAAAATCCTTTTGAAAAAAAAAATGATTAGATATTTTTTTGAATCCTTTTGTTAGAGAGAAATAAACATGTATCGTGAATCTTCGCATAGAACATCATTGACGGAATTAAATTTCCCCCTTAAGTAATATGTGTGGGTTTATCTTTTGTCCTTATAATATTTTTGGTGCTAACTGTTAAAATTTATAAAACATGCATTTTGGATGTTCCGTAGGTTTCTTAGCTTAGAACTATGTGCATCCGTAAGCTAGTTGTTATATAAATAAACTTATATGAAAATCATATTTTTTGGTGTAATCTTATTTCTTGAAATATAGTTTTTTATATTATTTATGTCAACACATATATAATATTACCTCCTCAGTCCTCACCTTTTTTATGTTTTCCCATTATTTTTATATTTTCTTGCATGCTCATTGCTCGGCCTCATCATCGAAATTTAGTACAATTGGTAAGATATTAAATATTAAGGTTACGAACAAAATATTGGGTTTCATATATTATTTATAAAATGAAATTTATTCTCTCCCAACGAGACTTTAGATACTGAAATAAATTATGAACTAAATCACATTTATAAACATTAAAAAAAATCTTGATCACTAGCATGAATATAGGTTCCATCCCCTCCACTTTATTTCTAAAGTATTGCAATTCTCAAATCTGTGACAGTGACGTTCTACCTTAAAGATTGGTTAGTTTTTCAACTGAGATTTGTTCTCCTGAGGACTTTTATAGAAAAACTAATGCAAGAGACTCATTCATGTTTACGCGTTGGTTTCAGAATCTAATTCCCCTTGATTGCGGTAGATAATTTTATTGACTTAATCCCAAATATAATAGAAAGAAAAAGAAATGAAAACACAAAAAAAATGGCATCTAATTGTTAGCTTCCACACTCAATCTTTGCAGAAATCACGCTCTAATTTTTTCACTATCAAAGTATAAATATGTAACTTAGCTCAAGCCCCCAACAATCAAGACCTTTTGCATTCTTAATTGTCATATTAAGCTAAACAAAATGTCCACTTCTTCTTCATTCTTACCTATAGTAACTGTCACAACCATTTTTTTCATACTTCCTTTTATATCAGAAGCTCAGCTAAGCACCACATTTTACTCCACTAGCTGCCCCAACGTGACGAATATTGTTTCTACTCAACTCAGTCAAGCTTTATCCAGCGATCCGCGCATTGGCGCTAGCCTCATTCGCCTCCATTTCCACGATTGCTTCGTTCAGGTCTCGATTCATAATTTAAAACACGCATTGTTACGTTTTCTTTATTAATGTGCATATATTTATATATGTGTAGCTTTTTTCTTCTAAAAAAGATGTTATGTTTTTTAGGGATGTGATGGATCGGTGTTATTGGACGACAACACGACGAATTCAATACAGAGCGAGAAAAACGCGGGTCCGAATGCGAACTCGGCTCGTGGATTTGATGTTGTGGACAATATAAAGGCGGCTCTCGAGCAGGCGTGCCCTGGCGTCGTGTCGTGTGCCGACATTCTTGCGCTTGCTTCTCAAGCTGCCATATCTCTAGTAATATATATCTCCCGAATGAAAATCGCTTTATTTTATCGTCACGAGTAATTTGTAATGATCGATTAACGAGGCATGCTTCTAGTGCGCAAAAAAAAAAAGACCTAATTATATGTATATATGCCATTGATTTTTAATTTTGTAGGCGGGAGGTCCATCGTGGGTTGTGCCGTGCGGCAGGACAGACAGCAGAACGGCGAACATGGCATTAGCGAACACGGCTATTCCGTCGTCGTTCGATACCGTAACTAACATCACTGCTAAGTTTGCTAACGTTAGTCTCAACACTAACGACTTTGTCGCATTATCAGGTACTTACCATATATAATGGTTGGATAAAATTTAGTGGTTGATTTGATGTTGATGCTGATTTGATGTGACAATTACTGCATTTTGTCCTAAGTATATATATATATATAGCAAATAGCAAAAAAGATTAAAAAACTTTCGAAATCATACCTAATATCACCGCTAATTAGTTTGTTGCCGTCGGTCTCAACATTAACGACCTTGTCGCATTATCAGGTACTTACCTTATAAAGATTGGAGAAAAATCACTATTAATTTGATTTGATTTGATGTGACAGTTACTGCATTTATTGAGTATTTCGGTTGGAGGTTGTATATACACACACATTATGTAGCAAAAATAGAATTCAAACTTTCGAAACTATACCTAATATCACGGCTAATTAGTTTGTCGACGTCGTGTCTAAAGATTAACAACAACCTTGTCGCATTATCGTATACTCAAAAAAGGTTAGATAATTAAGAATTATTGTTTGATGTGATATTACAGTTACTGCATTCAGTGAGTTTTTCGGTTTGGATATGGTTTTTTTCACTAAAGATAAAAACTTTTTTCAAAAAATTGTTGTAGGGGCCCACACGTTCGGTCGGGCAGAATGCAGGTTCTTCTTCCACCGGCTGTACAATTTCAGCGGGACGGGACAGCCGGACCCGACTCTGAACACGTCCTACCTGGCAATGCTAAGGCAAGTTTGCCCGCAAAACTTGGCCAACTTGACGTCGGTGGTGACGGACTTGGACCCATCGAGCCGGGACAGTTTCGACACCGGGTATTATTCGAACCTTTTAACGGGTCAGGGGCTACTGCAGTCGGATCAAGAGTTGTTCTCGAATTCGAGCGCGCAGATAAGAGGGCTTGTGCAGCAGTTTAGCAGCAATAGGAATGCATTTTTCCAGAGCTTTGTGGCGTCTATGGTGAAGATGGGGAATATTGTGTCGGGGCAGAGCGGGGAAATCAGGGCAAATTGCAGGATGATTAATTGATTGATTAGTTAAATTTGATGGTTTTGGTTTGTGTTGAATTTGAGTTCTATCTATTTTGGTTAATTATAAAGACTTGTGGTTTTTTTTTTTTCTTTTTTTTTTAATTGTTGAGTTCTTGTTCCTTCTCTCTTGGTTGATTGTGTAATTCCAATGGAGAGGTAGATGAAGAATCTGTTATGGTTCTAGTGATGTCAGTTGACGTCTCGAGTGTACTCCTTTTTTGGAGTTCTAATAAAAATATCATTTGGCGAAAAAAAAGAAAAAAAAAAAGATATTATTGACTTCTTCTCAAATTTCATATGTAATTTTTATCTTTAGTTAAATTTATTTTACTGCACATCTATGCATATTGAAAGTCGTTGATGTGTAATTTAAAAGTGAAAAGTTGATTGACTTTTTGTTTAAATAGTTAGCTTGCATATAAAGGAAATTTTTTAAATTAAATTTAAAGTAGGCTTTTTATCCTTTTGCGTGTAATTTAGTTTTCAAAATTGTATGCCTAAATATTATCCTACTTCTTCTTATCGTGCACTTTAATTTTCAGAATTGTCGGCCAAAATATTATCTACTTTTGGAATAATTTATGTGTTCTATCTTCTTTTACGTATCAATAAATTCGTTTAAAAATACAAATATGTTTAAAAATGGACGACAATAATTTCTATTATTACGTGTTCCACAATAAATCTCAAAATTTAAAATTTACCATTTAAATCAATATCCCAAATAGAAATTTAAAATTACCATTTGCATCAAATATCTCAAATCGAATATTTGTTGTATTTTAATATTTCACATTTGAAATCATCATGATGTTTAAAGGTTATGTTTTTTTTTTTTCCTCAATAGTTTTTTTTTTTTTAATTTTTGCTCTTATATTGATTAGGAGTTAAGAATGATAAATGTTGTAAAACTAAAATAATGGTAGAAAATAATTAATTAAGATCACTAAGAACGATAAATATTATTTTTTCACAATGAACATTGTAGTATAATTTAGGATAAAAAAAATTGTATTTTAAAACTTAGCCACGACCAATATCTAAATACATGATCATATAGAACGGTACAACTAAATAAATACCTGACTAGAGCGGTGAACTAAACTATAAATCAATCAGAAATATTTAATGCACTTATTATCAATTTGCATATAATAAAAAACATATATTGGTTATTATACAAATTGACATTTTATATGATACATGTTTATATTTTTATTTATTTATAACATGAATTTTTCTTAAGATTAATATAATATCTTCAACAAAATTTAATACATATTGTTGATGTTAGATGTCGACCAAAATAACGAGGCGGATTTATAGCATCATTAGAGGGGTAAAAATAATTGTTTAAATGTTTATGAAAGTATGGAGCGTAAAAATGGGTCATTATACAAGGTAAAAGAGATCGTCAAACAATATGAGGCAATTGGTTTAAATGATTCAAGAAGAAAGAAAGTATAGGCTGTGTTGGTGGATTTTTCTCGATGATCATTCTGAAGCCTTTATGCATAGAAAATATAGGAAAACAATGATGACAATGTGTCAATTAAAGGCATAGGAGAGTGACATGTATCCCATGCAAGAACTCGTCTTTTGATGGTGGATCAGTTTGAACGGTCGTTTTATCAATTTGCTTTACCGATTTTTATTTCACACTGCGAAAATCGACAAAAGATACCGCAATGTGCTAGCTAGTAGAAGAGCCCTCTAGTTTTGTAGGTAGATCGGCACAGGATTGATCATGCGGGTTCTTAGGCTCCTTCTCTTATATCTTAGGCCCAGAACGATATGAACCCAATTTCTACAGAATTAATGACACGATCTATCCATTTTGAAAATATTATTCTTATTTTAATACACCATTTTCATGTTTCCAATTCTACTCCATTTTATTACTTAAATGTATTTTTAAAAGACTTTTTAACTTTTTCATAACGGTGTCCACCTTCTTCTCTTTTTTTCCCTATCTCTTTCCAACCTTTTTTTCTCTCTCTCTCTTCTAGTGTCGCATGTTTCTTCTTCTCTCTTTCTTTTTTCTCTACTCTTCTCTTCTCCGAAACAACACATCCCTTCAATTGTTGTATTGCACTTTTTCCATGTTTATCTTTCTCTTCAGCAAATTCTTTTTTTTTTAGTGAATTTGATTAACAACTCAGTTTTCTTTTTTTTCTCTCAATTTCATCTTCTTTCTTTTTTCTTTTTCTTTTTTTTTTTTAAAAAAAAATTTCATGGCGGAATAAGAATTGAAATCCAACTACATTTTTTCTTTCTATCGGTGGAGGCGAGCAGACTCAGGTTTCTTGTTGTTATTGTTTACTTTAGTTTATCGTACAATTAACTGGCCTTTGGTATTGATATATTTATTGCTTTGTGAGTTATATTCATGAAATTGCTTGGACTTGTGATTAACTGCCCCACAACACGCGTAGTTTTCATAAAAAACAGAGTTGTTTTCATGTTATTTTAATGTTGCTTTAAAGTTGTTTTGATGTTGCTTTTACAGTTGTTATGTTATTGTTTTGTGTTATTTAGTATCTTGCTAGTTTATTCGGTTGAATGATTCGTACTTGCTGATGATTTTTTTATTTGTTAACTTTTATGTTAACTTTGTTATATTATTGTTTTGTGTTATTTAGTATCTTACTAGCTTTTATGTTAACTTTTCTATCCACTGATATTGTAAGATTTTTTTTCCATTTTTTGAAATCTTGTGAAATGCAAATCATTACATTGAAATAGAAACGTTTTATGTTTTGATTTGTTTTTTTTTTACTTATGTTTTTAGAAGAAGAAGAAGAAGAGAGAAGAGGAAAAAATTCTGAATTGGTTTATGAATATTTGCTTTTAATTTTTTAATTGGTTTATGGATTGGTTCAATTTTTTACTTAATTTTTTTACTTAATTTTGAATTGGTTTATGAATTGGAGGAAGTTAATTATACTGGATCTATTGCGGTTACATTAAGTGAATCATATGGAATCAATTGGAGTAGTTTTGGAATTCTGCTACACCCAACGCCTTTTAAGAATAGAACATCTACATAAGCTTAGTTATGGATTTTCGCCATTTCTACAAGGGGTAACGTAGCTCCATGCATAATGGGCCGGCCCAAAAAGACCAATGTATAACGTGTAATAATTTATGTACAACACATAACAGTCAAGAACAACAATAATATTTTAAATACTTTTAAACTGTTAACTAAGTTGTACTAAAATAATTTAAATTCTTCATATAACTTTATACAATCTATATATATACATATATATAAAGGTTGAGAAATTACTTAAAAGAGTAAATAGGGAAGGTTATTTTAAATTAATTTTATTAGGAACATTTTTTAAAAAGTTTTTAGTAAATGTTAACAGATTGTATTACCATTCTATCCTACCAATATGTTAGTTTTTTTTTAGTAATTATAAAATATTAAAATAACTAATACACAAATCTTTGACAAGCTTTGAACTTTTTGTTTCAAATTACAGTTTTAATTTTTGAATTTTTTGTTTAAAGTTATAGTTTTAATTGACTTCTTACACTAATTAATTGTTTAATCGAGTAACTTAACAAACAATGTACAAAATCATTTTAGTAATTAATTCATGATGAGTGATATGCAAAAAAAAAATATGTATAATATCTTTAAAACTCTATTAAATTATAAATAAGTGGGAGCAAATGTCGATTTTTACTTATTTTAATGCCAAATTTTATTTTGCCATTCTTGAAATTGACATATTATTTATCACCATGTTATTTTTATAAATATATATCTTTTTTAATTTATGAATTTTTAAAATTAATAAATAGAAAAATATTGAATATTTTTTATAAAAAATAAACAATACTAAAAAAGTTAGAGTAGATTTTTTTTTTTTTAAATTCGTATTATTTCATAGTGTTTGGAAGGCTATATAAAGGTTATCATATTATACTAATTTTCAAAAATTGTAGACAGATTAGTACTATTGTAAACATCGATTTTTTAATTTTTTATTTATTTTTTGATAAATTGGATCATGTCTTTTTGGTTTGCTTTATTTAATAAAATAATATAATTTTTAATTATTTTTAATTTAAATAATATTTAAGTTTGATCTATTTAACTTAAACAACTCTTGTCGAGACTTTCTCAAAAAACTCGTTTTGCATATCTATATTATAAAAATTACTACATGACGCTTACCTAGCCAACGTTGAGATTCGGCTTTACCCAAGTTTTTTTGATTCGCCCCAACGTTCCCACTTGTCATATTGTTGTGAGCAATTTTTGTATCATTTAATATAAATAATATTAAAAATTACTGTCAATATTTACGATATAATGATGGTAGATTTGGTCATGGTTCGAACTGGCCCGATCAAAATCGTTTTTAAAATC
>BKCP01004224.1:946045-977199 GCA_008636005.1 Striga asiatica
TTTAAGTTTGCGTATATGTATATGTATAAAAATCAACGATGAAAAGCATGTAGGGCCAGATTGAGCTTTTCATTCCATATGGTTTTCCTTTTCTTTATTAAAATTTATTTACTTTTATTTTGTTAGGTTGTCAAACTTGGAAGTTTTTAAATTTTTTTAAGATAATTTAAGTCAATAGACTTATTTATTGTACTATCTAATTTTGAGATACATAATATGGGAGGTGTAAACTAAAAAGAAAAAATTGATTGGTACAATTGACGGATATTTATGTAATTCTGTAGGTCCTCTATTATGTTAGCTTAATATTTAGGCTAGCATATTTACTCAAATATATATTCATAAAACAATGTTATGCTTTAAAAAAAATAAGATAAACATTAATATGACGTGATGGTATAATTTAAATTTTTATTTTAAGAATATGATAGGTCGACTCACCTAATGATTAAATTATTTCGTATAAAAAATATTATTGGATAAATTTGTTATTTATAATCAATCGAGGAGGTTTATATACAATATTTATGTGTGGATGTGCAAATAGCAAAAGTACTATTATCCACAACGGGGCCCATTTTGAAATGAAATTAGTGCAACAAATACATTGGACCAATCATCTTTAAGACTATTACTCTGTGATGGGCCACAATCCAAACGCAATTGAGGCCCAAATGTTACCCAACCACTGAATAGAAATTAGAGAAATTTACTCCTATCACGAGATAAGATCATTAATATTGCATGATTACGACTCAATTAATTTATTTAGTACATTTAATAAAATCTCATCTTTTATTTGTTGTAATACGAGAAACACATAATTATAGAAATAAAAGGATCTAGTGCAATTATTTTATTGAATTTGCAGACCTCATCCCATCAAAATGGCGTCGTTCTGCATCCACTCAATCCTCCGGCCACCGACGTCCATTCCCGCAAAAACTCTAATCTCCGGCGACGATAGCCTGTGTGCCGCCTAACCTTATCCTGCGCGCCCGTACGCCATTCATCACGGCGGGAACCCTTTCACGACCTCCGAGGGCGGTCTCACCTCAGACCTACGTCTATCCTAACCCCATCCCTAAATTTGCAGATGCCGTAAATAATTCTTTCTACCTCAAGTTTCCATTTTGCAAATGATTATTTCAATTTTGACGAATTTCTGTTATTTTTTTGGGAAAATAGATAATAAATTAGGAGACTCTGAAGTTCAGGGACGAATTGCTGTAGAGGCTTTCGAGGGACAAAGATACATTTGGGGACGCTCTTCAAACGGTTGTCAATACCTACGCAGAGATAAAAACTTTTTGAGGTAATTGGTGAAGGTGATGTTGGAGGGGCCGACGATCTTGGCTCCGACGTCGCCAACGACTGTATCATCGGTGAAGATGGGTCAGGATTGATTTTGTGGTTAGGTTTTAGTTGAGCAGAGGACTAGACCAGACGATGTATATGTTGTATATATGTAGTATTTTATACTTTTTGTTATTATTTGCTTAGTTGCAGGTATATGTTCTATATATATGTTTTTTAATCGTGTATATTATGTATATTTTTTTTTATGGACGTTTCTGTATATGTTCTGTATATATGTTTTTGTAATCGTGTATGTTATGTATATTTTTTTATTGGCATTTATAGCAGCAAGATGACTGATTTTTGTGATTGTGTATGTTCTGTATATTTCATATCGTGTATTTTCTGTAGATTTCAGATCTTGTATGTTCTGTAGATTTTTTTTCCAATAAAAACGGCATTCTTTTAATCCCACAAATTAAGGAGACTTAGCCTATTTGTTGGGGATAATTCCCACAAATTAAGGAGACTTCAGTTGGGAGTAACCATTATTTCCTTTATCACAAATAAAATCCATTCATCAGGTAAGTTTGCAAAAAAAAAAAAGGAGTGGTTCGTATGGTTGCAAATATTATAAAATCACTGTGTACATTTAAAAATGTCCCTAGAATTAATTGGAGATATCCAATGTCACCCAAGCACTTGGAATATAATAAATTACTTGATAATATAATAAATAAGTCTTGGGTGTGTTCTTAGCATCCAAAACTCTCAAAAACTATGAAAAATACCTAAAAATGTGCCCTAGCGTTTTTTTAAATAGTCTAATTCCAGTCCTAGTCGAAATAGGTCAAAAAACACGTAACATGCGTTTTTGTGGCGCCCTGAATCCACACGACATGTGCGGTAATGTCATATAAGCCACACGAGTCATGTGAAAAAGTCGAGAGCTTATTTCGTATCCAATCAGATTGACACGAATCGTGTCGTAACTCGTAAGTCACACACGTCCAAAACTCCATTTTCGCCGCAGGTTTCGGATCATGGACGATTTTCCGTTCTCTACCAATGTTTAAGGCGTCTTAGGGTCATCAAACATAGAATGTTCCGGTCAGTTTCCAGCAGTAGACGTGAAGGTTCCATAACAGTTTTACCCGGAGACAAGACGGCGGCGTGCGGCTTCTCCATGTGTGTTCTGCGGCATTTCGGCAACTGTCTTGATGGTTTCTCATGACCAGCTCTCGCACATCCATGGACCATGGTGTGTAGCCTTTTNCATTTCGATCGTCAGATTCTTCTCTTCGATGCTCATACTAGAGCCAGAGGTCATATTTCCGGTGGCTGGGAAGCGACAAAGTGGTGCGGTGTTCAACTCTTCAAGTTGGATGTGCGGCAGCTATGGTTAGGGGTGAGCATCAGTGCGACTCGGTGCAAAACTGCAACAAATCGCAAAAAGTTGAAAAACCGAAAAATTTAAAAGTCCAGATTGAACCACACTGTTATGGAGAAAAAACCGAACCGAAATATTTCGGTGCAGTTCGGTTAACCGCAAATAACAAAAAATAAATAAATTGTAATAGCCAAACAAAAAAAATAATAATTGTAACCAAAACAAAATTTATTTTATGTATTATATGTATACCTATAATATATATAGGTGCTTGTGTATATATTGTATATATACCTATAATATAACATAAACTTTATTCAGTGTGATTCGGTTAAAGACGCACCATTGACCATAAAATTGAACAGCACCTAACTTTTTGCGGTTTTTCAAAATTTTAACCACACCGCAAACTGCAATCTTCAAAAACCAAACCACACTGTACCAAATACATCGATTCAGCTCAATTTTTCAATTTCGGCTCAGCTTTTCCCACTCTTAGCTATGGTGGATGGACGTCAGCGACTTGATTGAATAATAAAACTACATGCAGTTGAAATGGCCTTTTTACCCTCCTTTAAATAGTTCTTTTGGGCTAGACTTGTAATGGGCTTCTACCAATCCTATGGGTCTTGACTTAGGCAAAATTACATACATAAACCCCTTTGTATACATATTTAGATATATACAGTCTGAGCAAACATTTATCAAAATAGGATTAGGATCTGTTTTTTATTTCAATATTACGAGATAAAGATTTATATCTGTTTATCTCTCTCCATAATCTTGATCACGGCAATATGTCGCCGAAATCAACGCACTAGAAATCGAAGGTTAAAAAAAAAAAAAGGAATAAATATAAAATCCGAAACGGGATTTACAGTTCAAAGAGTTCTTGCGGTCCGAAAAAAAAAACACACTGATAAGCTGGAAAAAAGAAAAGAAAATCGATAGTGTTGTTTCTGAAAAAAGATCGTGAAATAGCCGTTGAGCCAAAATATATGTTTAGATGTACTGTATATATACATAAGATAAACATGATCTGACATTTTTCTATTATTAACAGTATAGTTATACATAAGATAAACAACATATAAACAATTCTGAAAGGGATTAAAAACATAATACACATTTTCTATTATTAACCGTATAGTTATACATAAGATAAACAACATATAAACAATTCTGAAAGGGATTAAAATATAATACACAGGGCCGGTGTTGTCGAGGAGGTAGCGGACGAAGGGGTCCGGGAGCTCGTGGATTAGGGTTTTGATAGATGAGGATTTGAATTTGGGGTACCATTCTTGGATCTGGCATCTGTTTACGTCTTCCATCTTCATCTTGGATGAACTGAATCGATTGAGAAAGAGATTTCTTTCTGAAAGAGATTTCTTCATCTTTCAGCACAACTTGGAGCGCTTCCCGCCGATCATAAATTTCTTGATGATTTTTGTTGTTGCTGAGGGGTTCTTCCTCTTCTCGCACACCAGTGCGGTAGAAAAAGTTCTGCCCGACGAGCCACGCATCAAAGAGGGAAAGAGAGAGAGAAGGGTTGCGAGAAAGTTTGAGAGCGAGAAAGAGGGAGAGAGAGAGAGAAAGAGGGTGGGATATATCTCAATAGGTATTTGTGATGAAAAGTTTATCATCTCGTATTTTTGATATTATGTCTCAAATAATTAATATGAGGAGTAATTTTCTCCTTGACTTAAGTATTCTATAATTTAAATTGAGGAAATTACACACGGTACAATTTAGGCCAATAAATGTGGTCGACTTTAATCTCCTAGTGGGTCATGTACTTGGGCATGTTAGCTCGCACTCCGTTTATATCTGTTTCACCCCGTTTTGTACTTTAAGAATCAATACTCACTCCATTTTCTATCAAAACTCAAAATAAAACACATTCGCCATAGATTAATAAAATTAGTTAAATAAATAGTAATATATCTCAAATTACGACAAAAGAATCACGAGAATTAGTCTAAAATGCATGTAAAATGATGAATGTCACATAAACATACAAAATTATATTGTAAAACTTTTTGTTAAATTTATTTATTCTATAATTAATATTGTATATTTTTTTTAATCTCATTAAGTGATTATTTTAAAAAATTACTTAATTTTAATGACATAGTAAAACTCATATCGTATAAGTAACTGTTATAATAATAAATTTAATATTTTTTTTACTTAATTAATTAGTAATAATTTCTTAAAATTATATAAAAAAATATATTATTTATTATATTTTATACAATTAATATAGTGATTCATATGTATTGTTTATTTTTACTAATGATGGATTTTTTAAAACATAATACCACTATCTAACTTATAATTTTAATATTATTATGCATACATATACAACTTATAATACTTTATTTTTAAAAAATTAATAATTATCTAGCTTATAATTTTAAAATAGCATTAAGCCACGTTGAGAAATGAATGCTTGATTGTGAAATCAGACATTTGCCTAAAAAAATAAAGGCTCATTTATTCTTGATGTAACCCAAATCTTCTCATTCTCACAAGTCACGCAGAGAAATTCTATAATTTAATTTGATATTAAGCCAACCTTCTTAATTACATGATATTAGTTCAGATGTATCTATTACAATACCTTGCAGATATTTTAGGTACACCAAAGCGAAGACGTAAATATGAAGTTGCTTACACACGCATGATCAATATTATGGTCTGCACCACATCAAGGCTATTTCCGTAAATTCCTAACACGTATGACGTATCATATGTCACAATATAATGGCAATGTCATTTTTTGTATTGGCTATTAATTGGACTCTCGAACTCACCATCAATCTAGTAAATTGGGACGACCACCAAGTTGATTAGCTGATTATATCAAATATCATTAATTAAAAGCTTTTTTAGAAGTATATATAATTAGAGATATAAACCAATATGATAACTTTTTGTTTCCATTAGTCATTTGTGACCAATTTATCTGAGCGAAAGCGTAAATGATTGGAAGAATAAAAAAAAAAATCTCAATATTTTTTTTAATCAACTCAATTCCCTCCAAACAAAAGAATGAGTCTTAAACACTTCTCCGTCAATCCTAAAGAAATAAGTTATCTCCCAAAGAAAAGAACTAAGATAAATATTTTCCTACAATTGAATATATTTCATACCAAAACTAGAACCAATAATATGTAATAAACTAAAAGGACTAAATTAATTAAATTTGACAGAAATTGAGGAAAAAACGGGTGCGGACCCACTAAACATGAAATGCACCATGAACGTGGAAAAACCCATATGAAGCCCAAGTAAAGTTCCATCCCAAAAGTCAATTATCAAAAAAAAAGAAAAGTAACAAGAGATCCACCACAAATTGAAAAAAACCCTTGCCCCGAAAATATCCTCTCTACTAAATTCACTGTAGCAAAAACAAAAAATAAANCATATTCCGGCAGTTGCGCGCCCAGCAAGGCCTTGGCCGAGGCTGGAGGAGTGCCTCCCGCTCCACTCCGTCATCGTGAGAGGGTTGCAGCGCCGCAGTACCTTGCTCGCCCAGAGTGGGGCCGTCGTCCGGCCCTTTCTCCTCCTCCGGTTTCGCGCCGGCCACTTTGCCGATCCTTGCCGATACGTGGTTGGAGGACTATTTTCTACCCCTGCTGGAGTTTTGCGGGAGTTTCGGCCTGTGGTGTGCCGATCTCTCCCCGCCTCCGGTGGTGGTTGCCAATTAGCCTCGACTTCCGTCCAGCCTCGGGAGCTTCCGGGTTCGCTGGTAATCTGTGCTTGGGCTTTCAGTTCTACAGCCAAGGAAGGGCGTCCGCTCGGCTGCCGGCAGCTTGAGGCGTTCTCTCCTTGGATCTCGTTTGATCCCTCCGACGTTTCATGGTGGCTCCCTCTTTTGGTGATGAAGTCCTTCGAAGCTCAGATATTGATTGATGCTTGACTCCTTGTCAGATCCGTCTAGACAATTCGAGTTCGGCCGCGGTTTTTGGGTCTGGGGTCTAAATTTGTTGCCTGGTTGGTTTCTTTGCTGTGAAGTGTGTTTCGGTGGTAGGTTTGAGAGCGTGTTCGGTTGCCTGATAGGATTAGGGGAGGTCTTATCTTCTTTATTTGTTTATTAGATGTGAGTTGTTTTTTGTCTTTATTTTGTTGTTTTGGTTCGTTTAGTGCAGTTGTGTCTGCTTTTAGTGCAGCTTGTCTGCTTTTCTCTCCTATATGGAGTTTGTTTCTCCTTTTTGGAGTTTTGCTTTGTTGTTGTTTGTACCCCCTTGTTTGTGTTGACAAGGGCGGTTGGTCCAATCTTCTGGTTCTAGTGTGTCACTTGACACTTCGAGTTTACTATTTTGAGTTTTTAAGTTATTAATATAATTGTCGCTTGAAAAAAAAAAAAAAAGGTTCAATCCCAAAACCAATTAGTGGAAGGAGGAGTAGCTTATTAGTGTTATAAAGTGGGTTTATTTTCCATGTACGAACAATGTGTGACTCACAATGATATTCTAACAAAATTAATGATGTCAAACGATAATGTTTGTCAAGAAAGATCAACGCAATCTCGTCGCCATCATTAACTATAACAATGTTTTACTAATTGTTTGAAATAAATATATCTGCAACATATGACTAAAGCGACTAGTAACTAAATTAGAAGTATTAAGCTCGTGTTAATAAATTAACCTTTATGTTGAGCTGAATACTCGTAAAAAGGTAGGTGTGAGTAGATAGAACATCCCCATCGTGTGGAATTGATGAAAGGATATAATACCGAAGTACATTTTGTTACGACATTCTTATTTAAGCTTAATTAGCACTTCTTTACTATCCTTATCTTTTGAATTTATTGTTTTGAAAGTTTACATTTAATTTGGAGTTNAAGTTTTACATTGAATTTGGAGCGGACAACAATCTCTAGAGGCATGTTTTTTTGGAACAACAATGAGTTGATTGACCAAATTATGATTTCTATAAGACTACATAAGAGCTAGGTTGATAAGATTAAATTTTACGTCAAATTTTTATGATTAATGTGATGTTTGAATTTGACAATACCCTAAATATTAGACAATCATATTTTATTAAATATCAAACTTAAAAAGAATTATAATATAAATAAAAAGAAAATGGCATTTTAAAGTATAAACATATATTTTTATTTATTAAAATAATTATGACTAACGCTTGACGTTTAGCTCGTTCCATACAAAAAATTGTAACGTGGGATAGAATAGAAGTGGAGATAATTTCGAGACCTTTTGTATATGAGTTAATTGAATAAAAAATTATTTTTCTCTTCGTAGGATACATATATGGCGTGATAATATTTTTTTTTTGAGATGGACTGATGTTAACAAAACAACAGTTTTCTTATTTTATTTTTGGGTTCCTCAATAAATTATGTCAAACTTGTATTTTTTAATTTATGGGACAAATATGTTATTTTGGGCCCAATTATGTGATGGGAAAAGGCCCACTGCTAGTGAGTGCTACGGCTGTTAAGTCGCCTTTGTGTCTAAAATACAAACTACGCCATCTTCTCTAGGCCCCATTCACCTTTCTTCTTGCTCACATCACATGCTTGGTTTATGTTGATTTATCTTTTTTTTTTTAGTTTTATTTAGTTTTGATTTATTCTAAATTAAGAAATAAATTGGATAGAATTATTTTCTTTTAATATGTGTGAATAGTATAACAAGTTATATAGTTCAACTATTCTTCCTGTTCTGATATGGAATTCAATTGATAGATAAATTAACATCTGGGTTTATGTACAAATTACAAATTGATACATTGAATCCAATACTCTAAATGTGGTTGATTCATGTATAACTGACGAAAATGCATAAACCAATTTAAAACAATTATTGAAATTACTAAACAATTAACTTAACCACACCGCAACATATATTCTCAAACGTTGCATATTGATACATTGAATTCAATACTCTCAATGTAGTTGATTCATGTATAATTGACGAAAATGCAAAAACCAATTTAAAAATATTATTAAAAATTATTAAATAATTAACTTAATTAACCACACCGCAACATATTATATTATATATTCTTAAACGTTGCACAGACCCACTCGACTCAACTCAGTTACTCCTCGTAAATTAGTTTTTTAAACCCACATTCACCATATGCATACAATTTTTTAATTTTCAAAAATATAATCATTTTTCAATCACAAGATACCCCCACCTCCTCATTCTCCCCAAAGCACACACATAAATAGAGTTGAGTTCCAACACAAACCTACACAAAACACATCCAACTAACCATTTCTTTCTCAATACCTCTATCCAACTAACCATTCCTTTCTCAATACATCTTCTTAAGCTCATTATCCTCAAATGTATCCATATAAATAGAAAAACTTGAAAGAAAATGGCAAGAAATTTTCATTCTTGCTTCACCAAGATCAAATCCCCACCGTCGCCCAAACACAACATCCTCCCATCTCGGAATCACAGCAGTCTCCACCTCATCGACAACCTCGCCGCCGCCTCCACCGCACCGCCTCCCGACTTTGCCACCGCCGCCGCCTCTCGGCGGTTCTTCTTCTCCTCCCCCGGCCACTCCAACTCCATCGTCGACTCCTTTGTTAAGTTGTCGCCGTCTCCTGAGACCTCAGGAGTCGGGATAGCCGTGACCACGTACTCGCCTAACCCGTTTGCGGACTTTCGTCGATCCATGCAGGAGATGGTCGAGGCGCGCGAGGTCTGTGGCGTGAGCGAGGATTGGGGATACCTACACGAACTCCTCACGTGCTACCTCTCACTCAACCCGACGAACACGCACAAGTTCATAGTCGAGGCGTTTGCCGACCTCCTCGTCAGCCTTGTCGAGGAGGAGGAGGAGGAGGAGACTCGCCGGGAAATGCGCTTCTCGACTGTCGTGGAATGTCGGATTCAAGAACTTTGATGTATTTTGGTATTTGTGTAAGACTGCTGTCAATCAAGCCTAACAGTTAGAAATTCATACTTTTTCAACGTAAATGTGCTTGCTTGGAAGAACTTTCGGAAAAGTTCAACAAAATGGAATTCTTCAAAACTCCTCATCGTTTATTTATATAGAATGGACTTTTCAGATAAACAACTTAGGATAAGTCTCTTCTTAATTTAGCACCAAACATAATATTATCAAAATGGACTTTTGTATTTAAAAGTCCATTTGAAAAGTGCTTTCAAATAATTTCTATATCTATATCGGTATAGTTAGACCTAATCGTTAGACATTCATACATATATACATGATTTTGATGTTTCTCAATACAAATTATACATTTTTGTTAGAAAAAGGTATATGATGGGTCGATTCGTCTAACAATTAACAGGTGAAGCGTTAACTATAATTATTGGTCCCAAATTATATATCTTGAATTATAATATTCAGTCCTCCCATATCATTCCCATATCAGTCGTCCCATATCGCAATTGAATTGAATTAGATCAGTAATACTATATCTCTTTTCGCTTTCCAGCTGCATGCTATAAATTGGATAGACATATTAATTGTTCTATCTAACAGGAATTAACTATAAGCACTCCAAAAATCATCTACACGGTTAATTTTTGTTGCAGAAGAAAGGTAATTAAATTAATTAACCTTTTTCTTCATATCTTTATATGGCATGCATTCTGCAAGTACCTTTGTTTGTTTACAAGATCTATTTTTGCTAACCTGAGACTGAGAGTGGTCTTTTTATTTGTTAATTAAATCTTAAGAGAAAGTGAACAGTGTCCTTCGAGAAGGGAAAAAATATGAGAGATAAAAAACCCGTGGGCTCATGGTTTTCAATCAGGTTGAAAATTACAGAAATGTTTAACCCCAGCCAATAATTTACCCACCAACTTCTTCATAGGATTGCGATTAATTATGTTTATCAAAGAAGAAATAAATAAAACAGCATTCACTTTCAATTGTTTTCACTGTGTTATTTTATAGTGCAGTTGATGCAAGAAAATTGGTCATTGGGGTTCAGAATCTTGAAGAAAAGACAAATATACGGCTTTAAGATGAAACCCAAAAAAACAAAAAAAAAAATTAAACTTTTTCTTTATATTTGTATATTTCTATATGACTGTTATATTTTTTTTTAACATATATACATATTTTAAATTGAAATGTCATACTTACAAAAAATTAAAAATAACATAAATAAAAGTATGATATTTTTTAATATAAGTATGTATTTTTATTAGAAAAAATATGACCAATTAAAAACTGTGGTAAAGGTAACCTAATTACTTTTATTTGGCCTTTTATTTCCCTTTCACTTTTTTTTTTTTAATTAAAAAAAGGAGGATATGGGATAAGTCACTCTCAATATTGACAATTATGTGGCTTTATATATAAAGTGATATAAAGTGAAACGCATGTGACTTGCTTAATTGGGATTGAGAGTTATAAACTTACAACTTGGATTACAACTCAAGTATAAATGTATTATTATTTAATTTTTTAATAATAGATTTACACTTGAGTTGTAATCCAAATATTGTAAAATTTAGGAAACTATTGAACATGATATTATTTAAATTTTTGATAATACATTTACACTTGAGTTGTAATCCAAACACTATAAAATTTAGGAAACTATTAAACAGTGGAATCCGCCAAAATTTCAACTTGGCACATAATTCCACGGTTAACTGCCTTACAGTTTAACTTAATTATTTAAAAAAAATTAAACTATAATGATTTGATACAAGCAAAAAGGAGAACAAAAATAATACTTATAAAAATTAAAAACTGCCTTAAAGAGAGAATTTCGTAACTACAATATAAAGTAAAGGAGATATCTCTTTTTAAAAAAAATCAAAAAAATACATATTTGATAATGAGATTTTTTTTTTCCGTCACCTCCATTCTGGAGATTACAATTACTTCTGAAAAGGATCAGATATTATATTGGGCCTTATACGACTACATAACTGGGCCTATAACATCAGACTATAGGTAAAATAGGATCAGTAACACAGACTGGTACTTGAAAAATTGGGATAATACTAATCTTGAGGAAAAAAGATACAAAATTATCTGTTTACTTTTACTTATTGAACAAAATACCCAGCTTCTGGAGATAATGGATGACAGAAATAATATGTAAGAATACAAATTATTAATCTTAAAATTCATATAATGTGAAAATCATGGAATCTTGTATATTATGTCCCAACCATTATGTTAATGTATAATGACCCCACATTGAGATTCAACTCTTCAATTTCAATAAAGAACCAAAGAAATAATAACTCAATTTCTCATAATGAAGCAAACCTCAAGCACAAACATAAACCTACTGATTCAGATTCTCTCACAAATAAATTGGGTCTCATCGGAATACAAAAAACTTCTTCGAAAGTTCCAAAACAAAGTATAACATCATAACCCGGCAGAACATGAAACTTCTTGGGTACACAATAAGGAAAGAACATACTCTAAAACAAAATAATATTACTCATACGAACAACTTGAAAAGATAACAAAACAAAACAAACAAAGTTCACCGTTTTTTGGAGACACCAACAGTCTTTCCCCTACGTCCAGTTGTCTTGGTGTGCTGCCCACGCACTCGGAGACCCCAGTAGTGACGCAAACCTCGGTGGTTCCTGTGAAAAAAAAAAGAATTAAATAAATAAAATAATATAAAAGAATGTATTAATTAATCGAATTAAATAGAAGCAAATGAAAAATACTCGGAACGAAGTCTTAAAAGAGTGAATATCTATCTAACCTGATCTTCTTGAGACGCTCAAGATCATCCCTGAGCTTCATGTCAAGGGCATTGGAAGTCACCTGAGAGTACTTACCATCCTTGTAATCCTTCTTTCTGTTCAAAAACCAGTCGGGAATTTTGAACTGGCGAGGGTTTGCAACGATTACCATCAAGCTGTCGATTTCAGCAGCTGAGAGTTCACCAGCCCTGTGAAAAGGAACAGACTTAACTTTAGATTACTTGCTTCAAGAGCATTGCGAAAGGATAACAGGTTTGAGGTGAAAAAATGTAGAACGAAGAATATCTTTGTGGTGCATAACATAACCAGATTTTGAAACATAAATGTGTATATTCCATAAGCTTCAATGCAATTGAATTGAGGCAACAAGTTTTAAACTAAATCCATTATCACACAACTTATCATCACTCGGGACTTCTCAAAAAAAAGCCTTTAGAACACGATACTAATAGACAAATGTGAAAGTTGCATTAGGACCTATCCAGTTCGGAAATCAAAAGCGCACAACAATTATACATACAAGAATTTAAGTATACACAGCTGCAAAGTCAATAAGCACTTGGATCGCAATACATATCACTCCCCACAAACTGAACTAATACGTAAATCATGTTAGCTGAAGAGGGTAATGACTCAGTGATATTTTTAGGCTAATTGTGCATTCCTACCTACCATTTCGCAATCAAAACGAAATATCACTTTGACAAAACACAAAATTATTAATGAATGTCAGCCTCTTCAAGCTAACCATACACTATGTGACAAAACATAGCACAAGTAACATTGCTTTCAAAGTACATAGTAAAGGAGAGCAAAACGAATGCAATACACCTCAGAAGCGCCTCAATTGCCCAATTGCAGGTTACAAACCAACACATATAATAGAAAAAGAGCTAACTACAAAATGAAGCAATTACAGGGTATTATGGTTTTTGGACTATTGCCAAATAAAACAAAGATAAAACTGAAACAAATCTAAAACAAAGGCGAAGATTAAAGAAATGGGTACCTCTTGTTCATATCGACGTCGGCTTTCTTGCAGACGATGTTGGCAAAACGGCGGCCGATACCCTTGATGGAGGTCAAAGCGAACATGATCTTCTGCTTCCCGTCCACGTTCGTGTTCTGCACACGCAGAATGTGCTGGAAATCCTCATTTGCTACCAGCGACTGCGACACGANTTCCCAGCAAGCAAATTTTCAGGAAATTAGAACACAAATCGAAAAGACAATCGAGCTACAAAAGACTGTGTAATAACCGGCGATAAAACTAATCTTAGTCACATAAAGAGTTTCAGAAATAGGAATTACCATGGCTAGGGTTTCGAATCGAGCTCTGGAGAATGCTGTGATATTCAACGGCTGCTCAAAGGTCTCGCTTAAAATGGAGGTGGTGGATGGAAACCCTAAACCCGTGGTTTTTCTTTTATAATCGCGAGAAACTAGCAATTACAGTTTTGCCCCCACTGTTTTGTGTAATCATATGATGTGTGATGATTTAAATTTTAAATATTTTTTTAGACAAAAAAAAATGTATTTATTTATTTATTAATTTTTCATTTTTCTAGTATGAGTGTTTATTAAAAAATATTAGAATGTCTTTCCATAATGGTAAATATTCATAGGACATTTTGAGAAGTAGTAAAGAATTATGAATTTATATTATATATAAGAGAAATTCTACTCAAATCTAATTTAAAAATTGCAAGAAACTTAATAAAATAGTAATTTTAAAAAATATCAAAATAAAAATCTATTTGTTTTTAAATTATCACTAAAATCTCTAACAAATCATCATGGGGACGAGCGGGAGAAGAAGAAGTAAGTGAAGAGTGGTAGTTGGCTCTAAAGGAAGAATAGATTAGGTCTAGCCTGCCTGCGTTCGATCACTCTCAGCATTCCCAAACACAACGAGCTCCTCTGTTGCGACTGACTTCCACACGGGACTCCCGGATCACTATGGCCGACTTTCGTCTATGTTCGACCAGTCGGTAGTGAACAAAATGTTTAGTTTCTGTAGTCTAGATTACGATTCAGAGTTTTGTTTAACTATAGAAATGTTTTGTGTGTTGTTAATGTGTAACATTATTGTTTGGTTGTAAAATTATACATCATTTATAATATAACAATTATTGTTTTATTTATAAAATGCAACATAAAAAATATCTAAGTTATTAACCTATGTACATTGTGGTTTATAAAGTATAACACAAAAATAAAAACATTTATAGTTTATTTATAAAATATAATATATGTTGTAACCCTTATTAAATCTAATAACTTAAAAGTATCTTCACATAAAATGCAACAATGTTTAATCTATGTTACAAAACATGGAAGTGTTTAAATCACATGTAACACATGCGTAATTTATTATTTATGAATCAAATTGCTAAATTAACAAAAAATATAACTTGAAAATAAAAATGTCTTTTTGTATCCATCAAACTAGAATTTAATATAACATATGTTAACTCGTGTACTCTTTGTTTAATCTATGTATGTATAAGATTACATTACGAGTGATTCTATAAATTATAAAATATCAATCTTCAAACAATATGTTTCTACACTTGTCTTGAAAAAATATATCCACTCTTTAAACCATCTTTTAAGCCAAAGTTCTGTAAAAATATATAATTCAATGATCCTTTTAAAACCGAAATCGATGTTTCTACACTCTTAAAACCAAAATTTAAAGCTTGTAAGCCAGAGTTCTGTAAAAATATATGATTCAAAGATCCTTTTTAGACCGAAATCAATGTTTTTATAAATAAATTAAACCCTACCCATTTAAGAGATGCGAGAAAGAGATTTTAAACACACACACACACACACACACACACATATATATATATATATATACATATGATTCTCCAAACAAGACCATTCAGCAAAAAGTATAAATTGAAAAGTGAAACATCTTAAGGTTCTGTGATACTTTAAAATCTCCAAAAACAAAATGGACTCTAAATAAATAAACAAGACCACAATCCCGAACAACCACCACAAAAATGTGGCACATTCAACATTGAAGAACTAAAATCAATCTAAGGCATACCAAAAAAAGAATGTCACAGAAGAACAAGCCTTTGTCCGACAACCAAAGGGTAAAAATCATGAGAAGTTTATTTCTTCTTTCCAGCATCACCAGCCTTCGTCTGCAAAATTTCAATAAAACACAAAGGAACTCATCAAGAATATAGTAACTGCTTCCACATTATTCGATGGTGAATATCATATAATGGATGTATTGGGAACACAATAATTTTCAAAAACCAAATAACTCGTATATTATCTTAGCAGGCATGATCAACAAAAGCAAATAAAAGTCTTTTCTTGATAAATTGGAAACCCATTTAAATGCATATTTCAGTTTTCAGTCCCAGTACTAATATAAGCAAACAAAGGGTAAGATAGACTCAATACCTTCTTAACACCACGGATTTTCTTTGCTCTGTTCTTCCTTTCCTTCATCTGCTTCCTCGACTTCTCAACCTTAGTGTCAAGACCATTCTGCAATACAAATATTCCAGACAATATATATCTGATGTAAATTGCATATTGCTAACAAATGAAATACATATATTTTACCACAGTGAATAGAAATAAATTTAGAACAGATTATCTGATGAATATATCTCATGGGTGAGTGTGAAACTGAAGTCACAAATTCAAGAAAGATTAAAGGATATCCAATGCCAAGAATAAACACGACACGCAAACTTATTAATATTCCCACTTATGAAGTATGAATCGGCAATATTTTCAGAGAAAAACATAGATGAAAGACGATATACATTTCAAAGTACATGACTTATCAAGGATATCAGTACCACTCAGTTGATCCTCCATTATGACAAATTTGCCCACCCCAAAAGACTAAAAATGTAAAGAGGGCACAGCAAAAAAAGACAACAAGGCAAGGCAATTCACACCAGCATTTAAATTTCTATATAGGAAACATAGAACGATACATTGGAAGTAACCAGAGACTAATAATGAAATTTCACATCTCGAGGAGTAAACAAACAGCACTAAGAATGACTAGCTAAATTACCCTGATAAGCCTGTATTTAGGCTCAAATTTCTTTGCACTCTCAACAGAATCATAGATCAAGCCAAAGCCAGTAGATTTGCCTCCACCAAAGTGGGTCCTGAACTTGAACACAAAGATGGCATTCGAATCTTTAACCTCATACAGCCTTGCCAACTTCTCCTTCAACTCAGCCTTCAGAAAAATGATAAGTTACAGAAAGTAAACCTTCAGTACATTCATATCATTCAACTTTTCGAACAAAAGATCCTATATAAGTAGCATTATCCACATTTTTCTTTGCATATACATAATAAATAACCTAAAGAAAAATGATAAGTTACAGAAAGTAAACCTCAAGTACATTCCTGTCATTTCACTTTTCAAGCAAAAGATCCTTGTAAGTAGCATTATCCACATTTTTCTTTGCATATACATACTAAATAACCAGACACACATTATATTGCAGGGGTATAGAGAAAGTTCATAATGTCAAAGTTAACAAAAATATCCTTTTTCATCTCATTAACATTCTTCAATATGAACAATATTACACGTGCCTTCTCCATTTCTAACACTAACCAACACAGAAATGCAGCTAAAGTGCTAAACAAAGAGCAATCTCTTATCAAGCAAAACTAAAAAGAATCAACATGAAAGGGCAATCCATAAAACAAACAAACCTTAGAAACATTCGCCCTTCCTGGATGCAAAACGTCAATGATCTAAAAAAAAATAAGAGTAAGAAAAATATGAAATGAATCGAAATCAAGATGAAGAGAAAGAACTGCAAAATCAGCTTAAGAGGCATACGAATTGTTTCCTAGAGAGGAGCCGGTTCGTCATGAACTTCCTCGTTCTGATGGTCACTGCTTTTTCCGCCATTTTTCTGCAAAACATAGAAAGCAAGCGTGTTAAACTCAGCACATTTTCAATCTGAAGCTCGAAAACTCGTGATTTCTTCAGCTTTCGCCGGAGGTAAAATAAAATCGGAAAACATAATAGGGATACGGCTGAGTACGGTGTCGTTTGAGACGATTTAGGCCGTGCGCCGGTGAAGCTCTGTCACTCTCCGCTTGCGAGGCGTCTCAGCTCTGAAAGAAGATAAGACTCTAACCCTAGGGTTTATGTAACAAATGCTGGGCCTTGTGGAATTTATATTGGGCTGATAATGGGCCATATTTGGACATTTATCTACCCGCTAATGATGAGATTTACATGCTGCAAGACCATACATTGTATGAAAATTGACTAGTTTTTTGACACAAAATCCTAATAATACCCAACAGATAAACGGGCTCACAATAATGGAAAATCGATTTATATAGGGCCAATTCCCAATGGAAGAATGGGCTCACATTGCAATAAAACACAATTATTATTGTTCAGAGCCGACCCGAGGTTTTACCCGTCTCAGTTCATTCAAATTCTTAAGTCCGAATTGTTTTCCGGATCATCTCAAATCCCCAAATGGGCAGACTTTCATCAGCCGTAGAGGTTAACGAACGCCGGCGTACCGCCGGCCACCACGACAACGGCCGCCATTCCCCAGATCCTCGCAGCTATCACGACGCGATCGCAGTTTTATCCGCAGCCGGAGCCGGAGCCCGAGCCCGAGTAGAAGCCCTAGGAGCAACGGCTATGGCAGGTATCGTCGTTCTTCGCCGGATTATTCGTACCCTAATCTCGACGATGGCCGAAGGTGTGGCGATAGCCATAATTTCAATTACGATAGCCGCAAAAAACCCTACTTCGATCGGGACTACAGAAACAAGCGAGCCGAGGAGGAATCTGAATCCGACGAAGAACTGAAAGGTTTACCTTACGAGGAGTATCGCAGGCTCAAGCGCCAGAGATTGAGAAAATCGCTCAAAAATGCATCTGGAATTGCACCCCTTGCCCCCCTAGAGATCTTAATGAAAAATCAGATAACGAGCTGGAAGAGGAAGATGTTCTGAAGGGCGAAAAAGAGAAACCGAACAAGGGCCCGAATGCTGAAGCGGAAAAATCTCCGGAGAGTGAATCTGAGTCGGTGTCTGAGGATTCTGAATTTGAATCAGATGATTATAGGTCAAGAAAGAATATAAAATCCCGTTGGAGGCGTAAGAGTCGAAGATCGAAATCAGTCTCTGAGAGTGAAACCCATAGCGACAATGATACGGAGGAAGATAGGAAGAGGAGTAGGAGAAAGAGTCTGAAAAAGAGCAGCCGGAGAAAGAGAAGCAACAGGAAAAAGCGCTCAAAGAGTGCAACCGAAACCGAGAGCGAGAGCCAAGATTCTGAAACAAGCCATGATCACATTAGGTCGGAAAAGCGCAAGCAAAGGTCAACTTCACGTTCCAAACAGAGGAAGAAGAAGAGAGAATCGAGTTCCGGCTCTGGTGGCAGCCCCTCTAACTCAGAACATGAAGCAAATGCAGCTGCTCCTAAGCCAGACGAGCTCATAGTCAATGCCGACACAAATGAGGAGCTTCTCAAGTTGAAGGAAATGATCGAGCAGCGTAAAAAGCTCAATCTTGATGAAGAGCCCGTTGTGGGCCCGATGCCCCTGCCTCGGGCCGAGGGCCACGTTAGCTATGGTGGGGCCCTCAGGCCCGGTGAAGGTGATGCTATAGCCCAGTATGTTCAGCAGGGTAAACGTATCCCCGTAGAGGTGAAGTGGGCCTCTCGGCTGAGGAGATTTTGAAATTCGAGTCTCTTGGGTATGTGATGAGTGGGAGCAGGCATCAAAGGATGAATGCTATCCGCATTAGGAAGGAAAACCAGGTTTATAGTGCTGAGGACAAACGGGCCCTGGCAATGTTTAACTATGAGGAGAAGGCCAAGCGAGAGCAGAAAGTTATGGCTGACTTGCAGCGTTTGGTTCAGCGGCATATCGGGCAGGATACTGCTCCTTCTCATGACCCGTTTGGTGGGGATGATTGATTGATAACTCCACACGTGTGCTGCTGTTGCAAATTAGGTAACTTTTTCGTACTGAAATTTATTTTCTATTTGGTTATTGTATGAATGCGGTGGGTTATTTGTTGTTTGGAAGCATTTTAGTGAAGGATGATGATAAAACTAGGTATGTTTCAGTTTTGAGAATTTCAATTTTTTTGTTGTTAAAATAATGATGTTACTTGAGTTTGCTCGTTATGTTTGGTGTTGGAGATATGACTAAGTAAGTTATATGGACGTGTTTTGTTTTCCTGCTGTGTAGTTATATATGGGCTGGCCTAAGCAAAAAAAATTATGGAGGTGAAATTAGTTGCAGAAAAGAAGAGTGTTAAAAACTTACGATGAGGATAGAGTTGAATGCGCGGTTGTCTCTGTAAGGGTCTATTGGTCGCTCTATGTTACTCGACTCGGTTTTGGAATGCGTATATCTTGACAGTTTTCATTTTATTTTGGTTGGTTTTTATGTTAGATTTTAATAAGCTGTGGGTTAATTCGAATTCCAGATGCATTTGCTGTGTCTGCACTGCTTGAATGAGCTTTACTCGGAGCTTTTACGAAGATTAACACGAATGAAATGCAACTTGGTAAACACAAAAGCGGAATTTTCGGGAAATCGTTCCTTTTTTAGCTCGATATTTTGGACCATGTTTAATTTATCTCACTCGGATTCCTCTTCGGCAGCTCGTTTCCTTTCTCATAGTGCGGCGTAGCCTTGATTTTTGTGGTGCAGAAATATATTTCCTTTTCAATTTATCTCAGTATTGGCATTTTTTATTATTATGGCTGTGTTGTTCTCTTGTTGGTGATTACAGCTTGATGCTAAGATCAGTGCATGATGAACTATGATATATGCTAAGTAACAACAAATTGGTGTTTAACAAGCATTCGTGTTCTCAAATTGAAATGCCATATTGTAAAATTGCCTAATTAACGTATGACATTTCATGCCATAAGTATGTAATTTTGCTAACAAAGTATGAAAGGTCGATTTATCTAATAATTAGGCTGTTTCGCACAAAAATCTGTGATCGAGTTTTTGTTTTCAGATTTTAGATGTTAGCTAGTGTTTTGTACCAGAACCAAAACAAAAATTATTTACCATATATACATCAGGAAGGTTGTTATTAGGCATACCCAACAGACAACTATAATTTTTCAACAAATATGCTTAGTTTTTTATTCAAAATGGCATGCTATCTCTAAAAAAATATTTTTTAAGTATGTTTATTTGTGGTAAAAATATTTTTTAAGTATGTTTATTTGTGGTAAAAATATTTAGTTGTTGAGAGTTTGGTACTTGACCACCTCGAAAATTTAATGGCACACTATATATGAACAAGTCGTGAAAAATAAAAATTGAACCAGAAGTTATGGTTAGTATATCTCAAGGAGGCCATATTTGAAAATAAATACCACATGGCATGTCGATATTTGGCATATGGCATATGATTTAATTCAAAATGACTTCCCATGTTCTCAATAACGTGTGAGGTAGGTTTTGATTATGTGTTGCCCAACAAATTTTATTTTTGAGTTGGTTGTTATTAGGTTGTCTAATTGTTAAGAGCCATACTTTCTTTTATTATGTATATGCGCTTTTATAACAGAATGTCTTATTTAAAGAATTAACATAAAAATGTGTTACATTTACAATATAAATAAGTATTTTCTTAACAATAAGGTTATAGTTAGTAAAGCATAACGGTTAGATCGCAACACTTTTCTAAATGATATACATATTTTCATATTGAACTGTCATAATGGAAATTGAAAAATAACAAACAAAGTTATAACATTTCACCGCGTAAGTATGTAGTTTTTCATTAAAAAAATATGATGAATCAACTAGTCTAGTGATCGGGCCGCTTCATACTAACATTTATACTTCCTCCATTTCTTTATAAAAGCCGTTCTAGTCTAAAATTATAGTATTATAATTTATAGAAATGGGTAATTTACATTATATATAACTAGTGCGTGGCCCGTGTGATGCACGGGAAAACAATATTTTGATTGTATTATAAATTGAATAAATAAATAACATTAATCATGATTTATCCATTATTTTTAAATTAAACCGGGTTGGACACAATCTGGCCGGATGGACCGAGAACCGGTTTATAACCATTTTAGTGCGCTTAAATAAAATATTTGCTATCGAATCTTCAACACCAGTCTGTTGGATTGGTAGAATCGATACGATTTTCTAAACAAATTTTATTACATTAAAAATAATTTTAAATAAAATTACATATTTAAATAAAATAGAGATTTATAAATTGTTTATCAATTAATTTAAACATTTGAATTTATAAATTGTTTAGATATTTAAGTAACACTTTTTATTTAAATTAATTACAAAAAGTACTAAGTATTATGTATTAAAATTTGAACAACCACAAATGATTTAATAAAATAATTTGATCGTTTCGATGACGGTCCGGTTCTGAAAACCTTATATTTACCGTACATTAATAAAAATATATTATAAAAATAATTATTTTGTTCACATAAATAATAATAAAATGATATATAAATATTCATAAATCATTAATCATATTGTCATAAAAGTATTGTTTATATGATTATTTAAAGTTTGAACTACATCACATTCACATAATAAAGTATTTTCAATATTAAAATTTATATTTAGGTTCAATAATCGATTTGGTCTGGTCAAACTGATACATAACTTAGTTACCTGAGACCAACTAAGTTGTTTCAAAGTTTTTTGACTATTTTAAATATCACCTAAAAGTAATTCAATCAACGTTGGCAGTATCCTAATTCAATCACCCGATTGATCCAAAGTAATTTCTTTATTTTCTTTAGATATAATATTTAATTTTATGAAATAAAATAATTTTATCTTTCATATGTCTACACCAATTAATAGTATATTAAGATTGTAAATTATATATCTAAAGATGAATTATTTATTTTTATTTTATGAATATTAATAAAAAATAAACATAATAATTTTAAAAAAAAATCAAGATTAATTGATTGGGTATGCAATTTAAAGAATATTTTTAGCGTTCAATATATATATATATATATATATTAACATGATTGAATTTTTGGATTAGAATATATATATTTAAAATAATTTTGTTATTAAAAGTAAAAAAAAAAGATGCCATAAAGATTACAACTTTGAAAAGTTTGTAAACATTAATTTAGGAACCATCCGATTTTAAATGATTTTATAATTTTTGAAAACATCTAAAACCCATTAATTTAGGAACCATCCAATTTTTTGATAATGAATTAAAATTAAAATGTAAAATAAAGAAATTGCTGAAAATAGTATATAATGAATGCGGTTTAACTTTTCTTACTACTATTTATGGTAAATGTTAATTCTTATAGAATATATATAGATATCATAAAATTTAAGTTTAGTCAACTTTTAATATTTTATCACTCGCTCTTTCTCTCTCTTGTTCCATTTGATAAGCATCAAATATTTTATTATTCTTTTTATCCTTATTAAAACTTGCACACCGAGAATTTTGGATAAAAAACAAAAAGAATGAATAAAATGTATCTAACAATAATTATTTAGCAAAATATTTACGACCTACAATGTAATTTGAAATGGAGGAAGTATTTTATTTAAAATTTAACTGTCTAACAATTATGTTTCTTTTTTTAATTTGAGGTCAATCTTTTGTTGTGTATAAATTGTTATATTTACTGAGTACCGAATCAAAGGATTTGTTTCCCGGTCGATCTCTCGAGGAGGACGGTTCAGAATTTAGCTTTGGTATCGACTACACAGAAAAAGCAAATAAATTCTAAACACTCTAATTAGATAGGGGAGAAATTAATTATCAACTAAGAAATAGCATAAAAGCATAAATCCTAAAATACCAACTAGATAATAATAAAGAAACTAGGGAATCGGGGATAATTTATTCAAGTTCGCAACGTAAAGCCAGGAAATTGATCGTTCGATTCGGAACTGACACTCTCGCCTACACATCTAGTGGTTCGCTCCCAATAACTCTTCGTAACAAGGGATTGAACATAGACGAGCAAGTTCGAGCATACAATACCGGCCAATTATCCAATCCGAATAACTTTTCGTAACAAGGGACAAGACACCGACAAGCATGTATTTCAATCCAAAACCCATAGATTATTCAGTTATGAAATCATCTATCTCATGTGCCTAGGTCTATGACTTCTCCCCTTTCAGTTCTAAAAGTCGCTAATTCAATTAGAAAAGAATTAATCAACTAACCATTTAGAATCAACAAAACCCTAACTCGACTAATCAACATTCAACTGTTCCCAATTGCAAGATCGAAGTGTCACTCTTCGATTATATCAATCAATCAAACAAGATTTTATCGATTCCTAATCAAATTAACTCACACAAGAACAAACGAATCAAGCCCGATAAATACACGTTAAACGAGAACAATCATCCCCTATCCCTAGCAGAAGGAATTAGCTACGTAAATTCAATTCAACACAATCAATCATCTCAGCCCAAGCAATTATTTTCATAGATTAAATGAAAAGAAAGACTTACGATTGATATAAAAATCGAACGTTGAATCTGTATTACAAGCTTCTTCCAAAAACAATCGAAAAATCACGGTGAAACAATGGAGTTTTTGGAGAGAAAAATGAAAGAGAAAGATGGAGAGGAATGAGAGAAAGAGATCGCAGGGACTAGGGTTTTTACTCCCAGAGGGGAGATGTCCTGTTGATCGAGCCCCGTGCGATATATATATATATAAGATTATGTGACAAGGCGTGAAGGACCCGAGGCGCGGCGTGAAGGGCGCAGGCACCACGGCGTGAAGCATCTGGCACGGCGCGGAGCATGGATGTGTCGCGGCGCGGTGAAGAGACGCGGCGCGGAGCTGTGACGTGCCGCAGCTTAAGGGTCCAGCACGGCGTGGCGTGCGGGATGCTGGGAGCCTCAGTCCGTGTCGTGGTGTTGGTGCGGCGTGGCAGGAGCGGTCTTCGCGGCGCGAGGGATCCGCCGCGGCGCGGCGAGGGCTGGTGTCGCGGCGCGGGGCCTAGGCAGCTCGAACTTCTTCATGTCTCGGGCTTGTTTGGGCTCGTCCGAACTCGGAATTGAGTTCCGTTTTTTTCTATGTGTTCCCAACGAACTTCTCTATTTAGTTACGCTTGCCCGACTAATTTTGCCTAAAATCCGGTCCTCCCGAGGCTTCCGACCTACACACCATAAACAAAGAAAAACCGGAAAAACATACGGAAAACACAAGAAAAATCAAGATAGAGGAAAACACGTGATAAACTACAAAACGAGATAAAAAATAACTAAAAGACCTAATACGGGGGAAAAAGAAAGAAAAAGTAACAAGGAAAAACGCAACAAAAATGGGACAAACATCTTTGTCATATATTGTTTTGCAATCTTAGCAATTAACAAAAAGTGGGACATGCTTACGAATGAAGAGCTCTCAATGCAAATAAACACCCCTTGTCTTCCACATTATAAAAGCAACACAATAATGGATATTTATTAATTATGTAAAGGATTTCGGGGTTACAATGAATTTAATCAAAGAAAGTGGAGGCAATAAAAATCATATAAGCCTACCTAACATTAAAAATTGCATTTTTTATTTTATATTACTGAAGCACGTCATTTACTTTATTTTTTTTAATAAGATGTAGTTAATTTAAATGGTGCAATTATAAGACATTGATATAGTTATTGTTTCTAAAGTTATTATTTATTAGAATTCGACCTTGTGCATTTGTACAGATGTAAATACAATATTGTGAGTTATTTGTATCTATATGATGATTAATGATTTTTCTTTCACTTTTTTTGTATGTCAAATTTACAATTAAAAGATCTGAAATATTTATTTTTTAAAATTTTGTTTATCGGATTGGATGAAACATATATTTTTGTATGTATTTTTTAATTATTTTATTATTTATTTAGGAATTTCAAATATGTTTTTTATTTTTCAAAAAAAAAAATTAAATGTAACCACAATAATAACATCTAATCACATTATACGGTCAACACATTATATGGTCAACTATCTGTAATCAAAAGTTTAAAATGATTTTTGTAATTTTGAATGATTAGTGTTGATTATCTAATAATTAAATGAAAGGTTAAATAAACCAAAAGTAACGACTTTTGGAGGAACATGGTTATATTGCCACATATGTAAAATTAAATAAATTTTATTAAATGCCGACAGCCAGTAATTATAAATATATAGATATGCCATGAAATTATTGTAGGCAATAGAAAAATACAACAAATATCTTTCCTGAATATAAGGGCAGACAAGTACTTTACAAGATTGCATAATTGTGCTGCTGAGACCTTTTGCAACATCAATTACATTTGGCACGTAGGGAGCATTACCAGTATAATTTAATTCAACTAATTGCAATTAAGCTAATTTTAAATAGACTAAAGGAGTCGGTAAAAGAAGGGGAAAATAATTGTTTATCGTTCTCACAATTAGCTTGTTAGATAAGATATTTCATATGATAGCCTTCCAATTAATTACAAGTTATTGTGTGAGGCATATTAAGCGAAACAATTCATCATATCTTAAAAAAAAAAAAAAAATAGTATGTAGCTCATGCGATGTACGAGACATATATCAAATGAGTTATTTTTACAATGCTTATTCGTTTAGTCCCAACAAAAATTAGGGTTAGATCATCTATTTTTCACGTTTTTTAATCAGCATTTTTTTTTAAGTCATAACGTTAATCCTGATATGTTATGACTTGTAAGCTAATTGATATATTATCCTACTAACACGTTTGGTAGTAAAATGGACTTCACTCGGGCTTCTTCAACTCGGACGACCTTCGTACCTGCAGAAACTCAACGTCGGGAGGGGTCCCGACGTCGAGCCTCTGATACTTACTCAGCACTCGCCTGAGATAAAGAGTGCAATATGAGAGTATCATAATGAATGTCGAGAGAATGATGTTTTGATATACCTTAGGCCCCTTTTATAAGGGAGGTGTACCTCAGTGCCTAAGTTGAGCTCGAACAATACCATTATGTCATGTGTCCTAGCCCATGTATAGGTTTATTCTCCAATATATTTATTCTTATCCATTAAAACCGGTCTAGTATAATATCTCATATCAATGTTTATACTAATATAATTTTTATTTTAGTATATATATTTATTTCTTGATATAAGCAGTTTTAGCTATTCCGGATCACCAAATAACACTCAGTTGCTATTTTATTCTAAAATTTGTTGTCATTATTATTACTTATAAAAGTCATAGAATTAGTCTTCTTCGTTTTTATTTTATGTAAGAAAAAATATTTAATATACATTAATATTAATATAATTAATTTAAATTATATAAATAAGTTTAAAATAAAATATTGTGTATAATTATTTTACAAAATACACACACATGATTTTTAGAATTTATTTTTTTCATAATAACTAAATAACTTTTATTAGCAATTGTACAAAAACTAAATATCTTCTATAATCAAGAGATTTTTATAATTTGCATCCTAAGGCTTTATAGTTTTTTAAGCATTTTATGCAATGAAAATATATTTTACAATAATTTCATTATGGAAATAAATAAATAATTATAATTGACAGTAATATACAAATAAATTACATGTTGAAATTTTAAAAAATAGTTAATATATTTTAATTTCATTATATAGCCTTAGTAAAACTATTTAATGTCTATGTCTGTTATCTCTTAAATGGTAATATTTATTAACTTGAATAATAATTTTTTTTATATATAATTAAATAAAGCTTACAAAAAATCATATTTGCCCATATTAATTCACCAACTTGATTTCGCTTAATTAATTGGAAGAAAAAATTTACCTATACAAATTTTATAAATATTTTATGATGAAAAATTAATATTTGTGAAAAACAAATTAATAATATGGTTAGAAATTAAAATCTGTTTTCATATTTATATTAACCAAAATATTATCAACATAAATCACATAAATCAATTTGTAGTTTATTATAACGAATATCAATAAAATTAGTGTAGATGTTAATAAAATTATTTAAGAAAAAAAAATCTTTTTGATCATATTTGTTTTGGTCTGATTTAGAGATGTGTATACGCAAACAATTACTGCATACATTTAAAGAGTTTTCAAAGAAGGTATACATTAAATATTTTTGAACTTTTTTGGTGTTTTTAATAAATCTTATTCTCTTTATACATATAGATTGCATACATATAGTATAAAATATTATACTTTTGTCTAAATTGTTTTTAAATTAAGACATTATAATTCAAAAGTATGCAGATGTATAAAAAAAAAAGTATGATTGATTAATCATTATGTTGGTTTCACTTATCCTCATTATACAGTGCAATTTCTGCAAAAATTTGCACTTGGAATAGTTTGATCAACTAGTGCTTTCTTATTCTTATTATTCAAAAACGAGCTTATTGTATATATAATAAATATATATAAATATTAGTCTAACTTCTTATAAGTATATGACAAAGACATCACATATTGGTTGTGTAAATCCACACTTCAGAAAGGCTGTAAGAGAGGGATGGCTACCAAATTCCATTGGGCAGTTGATAGTTCATAATTAATGTGAACAATAATATAAATAAAATAGAAAATATCTAACATTTGCAAACTAGTTTTTAATTTTCTTATAGCCAAAAGTGAGGGGAAGTGAGTGGCTCCCATTATTGAACTATCAATTTCTTTATTAAAAATTTGTATAAAGAAATGACCCTTAACCTCTTCTTATTCATGTCTCTTCAAGTTTCTTAGCTATTAAACTACTTTTATTAGAAAAGAAAAAAATAAAGAAAGCCTTCAACTTTATTCCAACTCTTAGCAATGAGTTATAAACAGTTTTGCTCAGACAAGACTAAAAATCTTGTCAATATATCTTAGCTTGCAAATGATTCCAATTCCCTGTATTACTTAGACTTGTTTTGTCTATTTGTATTTTGTAGCACAGCTAATGATAAGTCAATTGTATTACTTTTTTTAATAAATTTACATTCATATTCAAATGTCATGCATTAAAATATAATATAAATAAATACAACATTTCATATTGTAAGAATGCATTTCTTGTAAAAAAGAAGTGTAAGTGTTTTAACGGTTATGCAGTCTAACTTAGTATATATTTTTACTTTTGTATTTTCTTAAACTATTTAATTATATATTTCTACTTTTGAATTTTTCTTAAACTATTTAATTATTTGATAGCTATTTGAATTGAATAACAAAAGACCAAAAAGAACTAAAAAAAACACAGTAAAAGGGGTAGCTTGGCTTGTGGTAAAAGATTTTTAAGTGATCATTCACTGGCATGCCATTGCTAAATCAATTCCTTTTCCTTTTCTTTTCAATTCAACAATAAATAAATAAATAAAAAATGTAAGAGCATCACTAGTTTCTTATATATACAGCCCACATCAACTCTTAAGTCTTAAGCTTTACTTCAGAATTCAAAACAGGCATAAACCTGAAATCTATTACATATCTAACAGTGCTACATTTGCCTTCTGCACTTCATAAAAACTCAGCCTTTTGCACCTCAAGTGTCATATGTAAACACAGCCCACATTCATTTCCAACCCCCAAAAGAATTCCAAATATCCAATCAGATTTCGCCTTCTTAATCCATTTTCGTCACCTTTCGACCTGAATTCTTTCAACGTAAGTCTCACAACAATCGGAAATCATATATCGTTAGCACATTTTCAAGAACCAAAAAAAAAAAAAAAAAGATTCATAACCTTGATTTTTCTCTTTTTCGATGAAGGAGTTTCCTTCGTGTTTCGGTGAGAGTGGTGTGCAGATTGCTAATAATCCTTTATATGCATCAAGCTCAAGTTCAACCAAACCATCTCCTCACGAAAACCTCGTCACATGTATCTATAATTACACTTCTCAACGCTTTTCGGGTTTCATCACGATCACATGGATCAAGCATGTAATGGCATATGGACTAAGCATCTGCATTATAGACAGCAGCTCGTCAAACGAGCCTCCTCTCTGCAAAATCGACATCAAGCCGTGGCTTTTTTCCAAGAAAAAAGGCGCTCGGAATTTGACGGTCAACTCCACAAGAGTCAACATCCATTGGGATTTATCCTCCGCCAAGTTCGGTTCATCAAGCCCCGAGCCACTCGAAGGATACTATCTAAAAATAGCCTTGAATCAAGAACTTTGTGTGCTTTTAGGAGATTCTTCGCTGAATGAAGCCTGCAGAAAGACCGAAATACCCCTACCCATCCCAAAGGCGAATTTTGTCGCCAAAAGGGAGCATGTGTTCGGGAAGAGGCTATACACTACTTCAAAGGCTCAAATTTGCGAAAATGGGAAGATGCACGATATACGGGTCGAATATGACCCGAGTGAAGATCTCGGTAAGTGTTTAGTGATATACATAGATCGAAAGGCAGTGTTGAAGGTGAGTCAACTCGTGTGGAAATTTAGGGGTAATCGGAGTATTTTTGTCGATGGGATTTCGGTTGAAGTTTATTGGGATGTTTTTAACTGGCTTTTCGGTAGAGGTGCCGATTGTAATGCGGTTTTCTTGTTTCGGAGTAATAATGTGTCGAGGGAAAAGGGGCGGAGTAAAGATGGGATGGATTCACAAAAAGGTCATGGCTTTTCACTAGTGTTGTGTGCTTGGAAGAATGAATAGATATTTTCAGAGTATACAATTGAATGATTTGGTAGTGTGTGTAAAATTACAGGCTTTGTGTGTGTGAGAAAAAATTCAAGCTTACAGGTGAAAAATCCGGTGACTGCAATAGAGTGGAAAAGCTCATCTTTTTTCATATGAGAGAGGACTGATGAGAGAACTTTGGAACAGTTTTTGGTTGATAAATTCAAGAATTGAGTTTTCCAAAATCATTTCACATATAATCGCCAATTGAAGCCTACTATTTTTTTTTTTTTTTCTCTTTCTCAATTCACAAAAAACCAAATCCAAAGAATCTCCACCTTATTCTCCGATGGCAACATCCGCCTTTTCCGCCGCGACTTTCGCGCCCAATCTCTCCACCCTGGGCTTCCGGGACATGGCGGCCTCTGCCGCCTCCGCTGTCTTGCGCCGTCGAGACGATGGCGACGCTGTCTTTACCGGATCGGCCGCCGCCGGTGGCGGCGTTCATCACCACGCGCCTGATGCTGAAGGACGCGATGGCCAGGCTGCGCGTGGGCGGGTACAGCGTGGGGGCCCTGTCGATGCGGGTCAGGTACTTGGAGCTCTCGGATCTCAGATCCATGACACTGTTCGCCGTCGACAACGAATCCATTTTCACCGACGACGGCGCCGGAGGTGGAGGGGGCCGCGGGTACCTGGCGGAGCTAGGGTTTCACATCTTGCCCAACAAGCTCCTGACGGCGGCGGATCTGATCGAGCTTCCGGCGGGAACGGCGCTTCCGACAATGGAGCGTGGCCGGAGCCTTGTGGTGACCAGCGCCAGCGATGGAGGGCCGCTGGCGCCAACGAGAATCAATTACGTGAAGGTGAGGAGCTTTGATCTGGTGTGCAACGAGAGGATTGTGGTCCATGGACTGTCCAAGCCGTTCCGCCACGTGGAACTAAGTAGAAAAATTCGAATTTTTAGAAAAAAATAAAATAAAATAAAATAAAATACATTTGGTTTTCTTTTGCTGTTACCGTAGTGCATAGTGGGCTAAGCAAGTTCAAAACTTCATTCAAGTTTACAATCCTAAATGCTGTAGCATATTATTGAGGGTTCTTTTCTTTTCTTTTTTTTTTTTTTTTAA
>BKCP01004224.1:977211-997450 GCA_008636005.1 Striga asiatica
GGGTTAACTTTATGTTTCAATTGATAAAAGGATGTCATTTTTTCTGTGGATTTTTTTTCTTCTGAATTATTTCCGTCGGTGTTTGTTATCGTAAATTGTCTACACTACATAATTTAAAAGTGTATCCAACGGTGGAGAGCACTAACAGAACCATCCTGTAACAGTCATCCCCTCCCCTGAGTAATAACCAACACAGACAAACAAGTCAAAACTTGTTAAGGAAAAGGCACCACATTTTTGGAAAATTTGTATCTCCCACTAGGGATTTTTAGGCGAGTCGAGCTCGAACTCGAGCACTTAACGAGTCTCAAATGGAGCTCAAGCTCAAACTCGTTTATCACTAAATAATAAGCCGAGTTCGAGCCTTTACAAGTCGATCTCAAGCTTTAACTAGCCGAACTATAGAAAATTATATAAAAATTCTCTTTTCGAACTTTAACGAGCCTTATCGAACCGAGCCGAGCTCGACTTGCTCATCAAACGAGCCGAGCCAAGCTCATTTAATTTAAAAGCACTAGGGATTTTACCATTAGATCAACACACAACCACATTACACTATGAGACAATTCGTACGGATTTTACTGTTGGTCAAGAAAGTATACAAACATCTGCAATAACAAACCTGTTGGTTAAGAGCTTTTCAAATCTATAACCATACATGTAATGATGTAATTAGTAGTTCAGTAATTGCCTTCCAAAAACTAATACACAAACTCAACTCAACTCTACAAAACCGAAACCTCTTGCTCCCCTGAAAAATCAAAAGGAAATAAACGAGACCCATTCACAAACTCGACACATAAAAAAAACTAATCTTGAACCCAGACTCTTACCGTCCGGTCATTATCAAGCCCGGCAGAAACAATCATGTTCAAAGTGGGATGACACGTTACAGAAACAACAGTATCCGTGTGCCCTTCGAGTTTCTGTACAAGATTTTTACCTTGTAAATCCCAAATATACACAAGTTTATCCTCTGAACCACTCACTATGTACTTCTCACCAGACACGGAGAATGTTGGGGTTATGCAGAAGCTTTTGTTCGCATGGCCTGTATATATCTTCAAGAACTTCCCAGCCGAGTAGTTCCATAGCTTCTGCAAATCGACAAAGAACCATAAACAACTTGACATAAACTCACATGGACCACAAAAGAAAAAAGGAACCCATTCTGTATATTTCGAATAGACATATAAAAATCCCATTATTGCCACCAAAATATTACACAAACCTCAAATATTGCAAAGTCCCCTTATACTTGCTTTACATACACTCTGCAAGATACTCGTGCAAAAATGTAAATTCGATGTCCCACAGGATTCTAACCGTTCGATCACACATACTTACACACTCATCTGTGCAGTTTTTTTTTTTTTTTTTTTTNGGCATATACCAATGAAGCCACAATAGTACAGTTAAATGACACTAGAAAGGCACCATTTTACCGTAGAACTTTTCGATTACCAAACAGCAAAATATCGATACAGATAATTTGTTATCTCCACTACGTAATGCTCCACCTGACAGCAATTACACTGTAACTATCTCAGCCTTAGCATTCACAGACAATCTCAAAACACATCTAATCAATCCAAGTTCATATACACTCACAAGTCAACTAAGCTTGCACAGCAAAATCCAATCAAAACCAACAAAGACAATTATAATCAATCAACAATAACAGCATTGAGGCCCGAACAGAACAAACAAATAGTAAAGCGCGAAAAAAGAAAAAGGAAACTCACGAGTGTATCGTCCAGTGTGGCCACCAGAATGAACTTGCCGTTGGGCGAGAATTTAGCAAATGACACGGCCGGCACCTTATCCTCGATCATCGTCTTCAGCAATGTCCCGGTGGCCGTGTCCCAGATCTTGCACGACCCGTCGTGGCTTCCGGACACGATCAGCGAGCCGTCCCGGTTGAAATGCACCGAGGTCACCGGCATCGCGTGGGCCCGAATCACGTGGACGGCTTTCCCTGTCTTGACGTCCCAAACCCTAACCGTCTCGTCGAAGGACCCGGAGACGATTAGATTCGACTGCGGGTTGAAATTCACGCAGAAGACCATGTCGGTGTGGCCCTTGAGCGTCTTCACGCACTCGGCGGCGCGTGCGTCCCAGATCCGGATCGTACGATCGTCGGAGGCGGAGCAGACGTAGGTGGAGTCGGAGGACCAGGCGAGGTCGGAGACGCCCTCGGCGTGGCCGATAAGGCGGGAGATTTGGGAGAGGGTCTCGGTGGAGTACACGATTAGGGTTTTGTCGAGGGAGGCGGAGGCGAAGAGCGCGCCGCTGTTGGAGAATTTCACGCTGGACACGGCGCGTGTGTGGCCGGTGAGGATCTTCTTGAGGCGGTAGGGGCGGTACGGCGGCGCTGGGTGGCTGTTGGCCGTGGTGCTGTTGTTCGCCATGGCCATCGGAGCTGGGAGTATCTTCCAGGTGTTTCCAAAATGACTTTTAACATCTATTTAAGACATTATTAATAATTGTTATTTTGTTGTAATAAATATCACTAAAATATTCAAAAATTATATGTAAATATAAGTATAATATGATTTTTTTTTTAAGGATTACATAAATTTACACCTTCTTGCAAATACAAAATCTATATATATATTAAAGCGGAGCAGCTGCCAAATTCCCGCTCAAATTTACATTAATTATTGTATTAATTCTAGGATAATTTATTTTCACGTTATTTTAGATATTGTCTAAACTTGGAATATGTATTGTAGTTATTAATTAAATTATGTATTGATTGCAATTTTGGGTAATTGCCTATGATTATTGAAAATAAGAAGGGATAATTAATTTGTCACATTGGAAATGTTAAATTGTAATTGTAAGTCATAAAGTAATTGATATTTATAAGTACATGTTGAATACACATTAAATTTTGTAGATAATTTGTGTAATAAAAAACTATATAAGTAGCTTGGAGATATTTTTTTTTTCTCTCCAAACATTCATTAATTACCTAGAAATAAATTTTTTCAACTTTTATGTATCATGACATTAAAATATAATTATAATCATTTGCTACAAATAAATAGTTATGCATTGGAACTTTCACTCTAATTCTTATGAAACAAAAGTTTGAAAAATAATTTGCTAATTCCTATGTAAATAATTCAAACGACAAAATATAATTATTTGTTGCACATATTGTATAAATAATTACATAGTGTGAATTTGCATTTTAATTTTTTATTAATTATTGTTTCATTTTCTTCCTTTATGAGTAACGTAACTATTTGGATATGAGAAAATTTATACAATGCCTCAAAATGTACATTGTATATGTCATAATATATACACATGCACACATAAGCACACACACACACATGCATATAAGCTAAGTACCTTGGAAAAAAAAAAAAAAAGAAGAAGCTCAAAACTACATTTTTATCTAGAAATAAATTTTGTCAATTTATAAGTATGATATATCATGAAAACGCAACAAACACTCAAGAAGACGTCGGGCAACGAGTATAATTATTTATTTAACTAGAATAATTAAGTTTATATATAATCTATATACATATTAAAGCAAAGCAGCTGGCTCAAGGCTGTTTTCCCGCCTAAGATATGTATTAATTGCTATAATTAAGTTGTCCTTAACAATATTTTTCTAATAAATAAACTATATGTATTAATTGCTTGCATTTAAGTATAATAAATAAACTATATTACTTATGATGAAATTTTTGGGTTCAATGCATTGGGAATAATAATTACAATACTCCCTTAAAATTTATCACCAAATTAAAAATTAGTTATACAAATTAATAAAGTGATTTAATGGCACCAAGTTGTTTACTTCTAATTCAAATTATCATATTTATTTTTTGACCTTTCAGTTTTTTATTTGAACTCGAACCAATATAAATATATAGAACATTACCTGTTGGATAAACAATATATAAAAATTAATATAGATCATGAAGATACTGATGAGTAAATTGAAAAAATATGTATACATATTTTATAACTCATTAGTTAGTTATTAGTGCCACTATAATAATTGAACTTTAAATTTATCTTTATAAGAAATCATGATTGTGATTCACATTTCTTCATAAATAACATTCAATATTTTTGGAAATACTGAGTTTGATTTTCAAAATTTTTACAATTTGTTTAATTGAAAATATGTATTATTCAAAATAATAAAATATTATTACAAAAAATATAAAAAATTTATATTTTAGGTTTAATCCATTATATATTTTCCAATGCCACGATTGATTACGTATTATATGTATTAGCATATGGAACTCAATATAAATAACTTAATTTTCGAATAGAATCTATATATATATATATAATAAGAATTACTATTTACTATATATAGTAGCAAACAAATAGGTCAAAACAGTGTTTTAAATACTGTACCGGTGTGCTATACCGGTCTAGCCATCGATACGCGGTATTACCGGTCGGATCGGTAATATCGGTGGTATTACGGACTAACTAATATAATGATATATATATTTATATATAAAAATGTATAATACCAAATGCAAAAAAGTAAAAAAATAAATGACCATAATCATTAATTTAACTTACCAATGAGATAAAAATAAAATATTCCAACTACCAATTTAAATTTTATAACTTTAAATTAATAAATTTTTTTCTATTTATTTATTTATTTATTTTTTGATGACCGGTATTTTGGACCGGTTTTTTCCGGTATTTACGGTATGACTCCGATACAAACCGGTATAACCGTAAATCCGGTATTCTGTGTACAATTTTACCGTACCAATAGCCGGTATCCGGTATTACCGGTAAGGTACGGTATTGAAAACAATGGGTCAAAATTTAATGTAGCCTATAAATAGTAAGTTTTATTATTTTTCTTATTTTGTTCTTTAAAAATTATACAACATTAAATGTTACCTTAAATTTTGGGCTTTAGTTAATTTTATTATTTAAAATTCCGGCGAAGATTTATTATGTGTGCATGTTTTTATTTTTAATTTTTTCTTAGAAACAACGAATAACATTAAAATATCGGTCTTTATATTTATGAAATCTCAATTGAAAATATAACAAAAGTTTTAGAATCTCGGTCTTTATATTTGTTCCTTTAAAAAAATATTGAATGCTAAAAAGATTCTTTAAATTGCTTAATCAATAAATTAAGCTTATTTTTTTGAAAATTACTATATTTATTTTTTATTAATATGCATAAAATAAAAATAATTAATTCATCTTTAGATATATAATTTATAATTAATATCATTTGGTAGACATTTATTATATGAATCATAAAATATTTTTATTTCATAAAATTAAATATATTTAAAGGAAATAAGGAAATTTCTTTGGATCAATCGGGTGATTGAATTAGGGTTGATTGAATTAATTTTAGGTGATATTTAAAATAGTCAAAAAACTTGGCACAACTTGGTTGGTCTCAAGTGTCTAAGTTATGTATCAGTTAGACCAGACCAAATCGATTATTGAACCTAAATATAAATTTAAATATTGAAAATACTTTATTACGTGAATGTGATGTAGTCCAAACTTCAAATAATCGTATTAACAATACTTTTATGACAACATGTTTAATGATTTATGAATATTTATATATCATTTTATTAATTTATGTGAATTAAATAATATATTATTATGATGTTTGTTAACGTACAGTAAATATAAGTTTTTCAGAACCGGACCGTCATCGAATCGATTAAGTTATTTTATTAAATCATTTGTGGTTTGTTCAGATTTTAATCTATAAACGTTTTAATAAATATATAAATAGCAGTTTTGTAATAACTTTAAATAAAATGTGTTACTTAAATATCTAAACAATTTATAAATTAAAATATTTAAACTAATTGATAGATAATTTATAAATCTCTATTTTATTTAAATGTGTAATTTTATTTAAATATAGCAAATTTTATTTAGAAATCGTATCAATCCTACCAGTTCAACCGACTGGTGTTGACGAATTCAATAACAAATATTTTATTCAAGCGAACTGACTGGTTATAAACCCGTTCTCGGTATATTCAGTCGGATTGTGTCGAACCCGGTTCAATTTAAAAATAATAGATAAATTATGATTAATGTTATTTATATATTTTATTTATAATAGAATCGTAATATTGTTTTCCCGTGCATCGCACGGGCCACGCACTAGTAATCATAAACACGGGAAAGACCACAACCCCGCGGTGAAATAGTTCACTCTATTCAATATAAGTTATTATGTTAAATAAAAGTCACTAGATCATTTAATTTTGACATGAACTCCTGTATGTGGTCAAATAAAAGCAAAAATTCTATGGCGCCCATATGGGCACCATATGGTACCATAATCTTCACAATCTAACGCCTAATATTCATTGTGAAAATTGATAGAATGGATATTAGGCGTTGGATCGTGAGATTATGGCACCATATGGTGCCCATATGGGCGCCATAGAATTTTTGAAATAAAAGTGATGTGACAATTTATTATTAGAATTTTATATAAAATGATGATTTCGTTACGAAATTGTAGCATTTTTCCATTCAATTGAAAAAACGAGATTCCAGCCACTAAAACTAATATAATGTATTAATTCATGGTGGCATAATGAGTTCATAATTTTAATTGCATTTATTAATTTATAATTTGAAACTACGTAGTTTGCTTCTTAATTAATTGTAAATTAATCAGTATATAATATAATGTAGTTTGCTACTTAATTAATTGTAATTTGAAACTACGTAGTTTGCTTCTTAATTAATTGTAAATTAAGCCGTATATAATATAATGTAGTTTGCTACTTAATTAATTGTAAATTATCAGTATAATATAATGAGTTCTACCAGATCTCAATTATCGGAAGTAGAAGAATACACATAATTACTAATTATCATATTAGTTCTTTAGTGGGTCATAAAATCTTTTTATTTAGGAAATATCATATATCAGTAATTTTGACGATTTGAAAGTTAATAGAAAATTATTTATGAAATTGTTTATTAAATCTAAAAATTGAACCCCTTAGTTAATCGTAAATTAATGTTTATAAAATTAATTTAATATATTTTATTTTATTTATATGTATTATTTTTTGTTTTCCTTGAATAATTTTGAATGAACATTTCTCGAATTAATCAAACAAGGTAGCTTTACTCTACACGTAATACTAAATCAATACTATTGTGTCGAGTGGCCTAGAAAATACCCCAAGGGACATGTTTGTATACAAAAATTTTCAATTAAAATTTCATTCAACTCAAAATCTCTCAACTTTAAATCAACTTCAATAATTTTCAATATTATCAATATAATTAAATAATATCATTCAATCATTCTTGCACATCTCATATACTTTAATTCACTATTAATCTATTCACATAATTTTAACTAACCATCACTTCATATCATCTCTCTCATATTTTTACACCAAATCAATTTTAATTATTTTATTTTAAAATTTTTAATATAAATTTAAAATTCCACTAAAAACTAATTATACATTTTTTTTCTAAATTAACTATAGTTAACGAAAAAAATCTACTTATAAATTTTTTATACAAACATGCAATTAATTTGGACGTGGTTTGTGGTCACACTGCCTGCACACGGCTCACACGATAATTACAAATAGTGATATTTTTGCAGATTTAGTGGCCCCATTTAATCATGCCTACAATACACTCTCATCATGAATCATGATTGATATTAATACTTTTAGCCTCGTTTGCATATTCCATTCCTCATGATATTATCGGTAAAATGACGGCTTTTTAACTTCGGCTTTTAGTCTTTTAATATTTATGAGTTGGAACTTTGGATATAAGGATATTTCGACCCTACACTACAAAGATGTACACACATTTATGCGGGAATTCCAATGTAAGGATTCAAGTAGAGACTTCAATAGTCAAGAAATTGTATCATGAAACCTATTTTAACTCTTTGTCACAAGTTTTTTTCTTTTTCCTTTTCAACAAAAAAAGTTAGAGGGAGACGCCTAACTCAGAAAATATAGAAAAAAAGCTGCCAAAACAAAACAAAACAAATAGATAATAACTGCTATACAATTCAACAAAGCCATAATTGATAGTTCTGCCTACTAAGTAATGACAAAAGAAACAATTCAAAAGAAAATAATGTAATTAAACCGGAAATGAAGTCCATGAAAGAATGTAATTCTATGATTTATAACATAGATTAGTCTCTATACACACAACATCAATCAGTGTGTCACTTTGGAAAAAAGAAAAAGAAAAAACAACCCAAATGGGAGGTACACAGCCATTTCATAAATAATATCCACCAAAATTCTCAGATAAAACCATTAAAAAAAAAAAAAAACNAAAAAAAAAAAAAAACCTAACTTCAATATAATTCCTATCTCACCTGATTTTCTTTCAGCTTTTCACTGTATTGACTCTTTGATTGCTGCTGGTCTTAGTGTTTGTAGGATTCGAAAGCTGCCCCTGAACTAAAACCGGACTATTACCGTAAGAAACATGACCCTGAACCTGAACCTGGACTTGCGGGTTTTTCGGTTGAGGAATGTTTCGTGCGGAAAATTGAGACGAGCCTTCCGGAAGTTTCGCTGTTCTAGGAAAGTTCTCCCATTTCGGAAGCAAGGGCGAGTAATTCGGAATTGGGAGGGGACTTAAATGGGACGGATGAGAACCGGCATTTTTACCCGAATTTTCGAATTTGGAAGACGCTGCGTTTCGAGATTTTTCCTCGGATGAAGGGAAGTTCTTGTTACCACCACCGTTCCAGGATAGTTCCGGAAGCATCTGGAAGATGGAGGAGTTTTGCGGCATGGTGGAGAAGCTAATCACTGGAGCTGAAGCGGCATTTGGCTGTTTGTTACCAACGTGGCCGAAGCTCATTGGTTGGATTGGAAATGGATAAATCTGGGCACTGTTGTTGTTATTGTTGTTTTTTTTAGGCTTTGGATGTTGAGAAGCTGAGCCATCACTAGCAGAGGCACCATTGTTGTTCTTCTCCATTTGCAGTGTTCGATTTTCAACGGTTTTCGTATTGAAGGTGGACAACAGGTGCTGATATGGGGGAATATTGAAAACCGGCAGGGAATAAATGGACGGGTTTAAAATGGATGATTCACCTTTGAAAGAAGGTAGAGTTATGTTCGGCAGATTAGGAAACTGGCAGCCGTTGTTCTGTAGCATTGCTTCGTTGAAAGGGAAAAACTGGCGATTAAATGTGCCTGCATTTGATGCCTCTGCATGGGATGAGTTTGCCGGAGGTTTATTTGTTGATGAATTCGAGGGCAAAGCAAAATGAGAAGGTCCTGACAAGTTGGGTGGGAATGTGAAACCTGGGTTGTGCTGCAATCACCATGATTACGAATCATAAGCTTTTGAATATTTTTTTTTCCCGGTATAACTTACGAGATCTTACCTCAAGTTCTAGCGTACTTATAAAAAAGCTCCAGTTTGGTAAATCTCGGTAGAGAAAAGGTATTTTTCTTTCTTTTTTTTTTCTTGTTTTTTTTTTCCTTTTGAAAGACAACTATGGTTCTCTTTTTCTCTTCCAGACGATACCTCAGGAGCAGTTTTGGTAGTTATCTAATTATTTAACGTCAGTGAACGAATTTTTCAATAACTAGAATATGAAAAGCCTTACGCTTACCAAAAAGTTACGAGCTTGAAGTTGAGCTTGACTTGAAGTTTGTTGAGGCAAAAGCTTCACGATTGTCTCACCCGCCAAATTCTGCCCTCGTTCAGAGTCTCCCACCAGTGGATTCCCAATGGCGAACCTCTGTATAGGTAACATCGACTTTAAGTTTGATGATTGGGTCCCATACAAAGTAGTGCCCACATTAGTCGAACCAGATGATAGAGATTTCTGGACAAGCTGTTGGTGAGAATGAATGTTCTCGGCAATGTATCTATGTGTTGCGCTTCTCTTGGGTCGAGGCTTTGAAAATTTAAACTCTGGGGCCTGCATATTTTCGCCAAATTCATTCGAAAATTAAAAAACGGAAACAAATGAATAATATTTATGAAAAAAAAAAATGTACCTGAGTTGTGATTGAAGACTTTGAACTTCCTTCTACTGGTAAATTTTCTTGATGGGACAGCACATACCTACACACGAAATAACTTGTGGTAGTGTTGCGTTTAAAGATCGAACAGAAGATGAAAGGAAAAAACTATAATACACACCCAGGATGAGGAAGAACACCATGCCAGCTACCTATACCAATCGAGAAAGGCACGAAAGAAGTTGGAGCTGTGAAGAGAACAGCAGATTACATATAAAGTTAGCTAGGCGAAAAAATAAAAATCTCAAGATATCAACTTTTGAGATTAGGAATTTCGAAAGATTACACATACAGTTAGATAGACAAAAAAAGAATCTCAAAAGATCAACTTTGAGATTAGGAATTTCGATATGCGAATTTACATTGATTTTTCGGCTCCTTCAGGCTCTGTTGCGGCTGTGTATTGGTTTTGCTAGCACTTGAGGTTTGAAGCCTTTGCTTCTCCACATTAAGGTCTACTAACTGATCAACACTAATTACTTCAATCTTTTTCTCCTCCATTTGGGTCCCTCTGTCGGGACTCGTTTCACTCTTCTGCACAAGAATCAGAAGCAAACAAAATCTCAGNCACAAACAAATAATGCAAATAAAAAAGATCGGCATGCCTCGACATCCCCAGTAGCAACATCAGAATTGATATCGAGCACACCATTTATCTCCGGAGATGATGGTAAAGATGGAAGGGCCTGCATATATAGCACAACCATTTTTCAGAATTCCACTAAAACAAAGCAATTATGAAATAGAAATATTTGTATCGTGCACACACCATTAAATCAATCTCTATCCGGTCGCCCTTCTTAGCCCCAACCTCAACCACACTCGCCTCATGATCCCTGGGCCCATCACCACAAATATTATTAGAAATCTTTTCAAAATGGATTCAAATGGGAAACAACATAAACTAATACTACATAAATGACAATAAAATTTTAATATTAACAGAATTTAGAGAAAGTGAGGAGAAAAAAAGGTAAAAAGAAGAGAAAGAAAAAAGGGAACTGAAAAATTTGGGATGCTCACGCTTTTGTCACTGTCAGATGCTGAATATCACAAGCATTTACTTTAGAAACACATGATGGTGATTCTCTCTCCTCAAGAGACCCCACTTTCTCTCTATCCACACACCCATCTTGAGCTGCTTCATCTGCAAAATTCTCTTTCTCAATCCCTCCTCCTCCTTTAATGGATTGAACGTTTTGAGCTTTAATAACGTCAATCTCATCTTTACCTCGAACAGCTTGTAATTTCTCTGAACCTGTATCCACCAAAATCCACATTTATTGAGAAACCCATTTTTTTTCCACATTAAAAGAAGGCAGTGGAAAAATGAAGCATATGAGCTTACCATCATCACCATTGTTATTATCTGTGCTATCTCTATCGACTTTTTCTTGCCTTTCCGATGACAGAGACTGTGACTGAGAATGAGATTGTTTCATCAGATCGAACAGAGCTTCGGCCACCTCGATTTCGATCGCGTCTTGAATCGTTGAAGACGGTTTCTAATTTGAGCTCATTCAGAATGATATAAGAGGAAAAAATAGAATTTAACCAGAAAAAAAATGAAAAATCGAGAGCTAACCATCTTCTTTATCATTGAGGCACCAGATGAGGTGGGCCGGCCGCCGGAACCAAAGGGAGTCGCCGTTGCCGGAGACGGAGGAAAAATCCGGCCGGTCAAATCCTCCATGAATCTGCCGCTGCCTGAATTTCGATACTCATCAAACTTCTTCGCTGAAATTATAAAAAATTAAGGGGGAAAAGTTAAATAACATTGGAAAACTAAGAGCAAATATTCTAACAATAATTTCATACCGGAGCGAGCTCGCCGGGGTACGGCCACACCGAACACCTCGTCAACGTTGACCCGGAGCATCGCCGACGACCGGAGAGTGCTGAAACCCACACGGCCAGGCGATGGCGGTAGATGATTAGTCCTATTCCGCAGATAATTCCTCGTCTCCACCTCCTCCTCAAAGTACTCTTCATCACTCGAATCCACGCTCACGACCTCTCTATAACTTCCACCACCGCCGCCGCCGCCGCCGTTCCTCTGCGGCACCGCAGCCCTGTTCTCAATCCTCCTCCTCTTGGATAAATCTCGATCCCGGTCCATTCTCCACACCTGCTGTCGATCTATGAACCTCACCGTCTCCTTCAATTCCATCTTCCGATCGTCGTCTGAGAACAAAGAAGGCCAAAAAACGATCAACAAAAACCACCGGAAAAAGGCACTAACCCAAACAAATCACGATCAGAATTCAGATAGATAATCACTCGCTGAGTCTCCGACAGTGATGACTGTTCTCCTCCTCCTCGGGCATCCGTCTGCTGCCGAACCAGCACTCCGCAAATCTCTGTTTCTCTCCATCCACTGCTCAAATCACATGAATCCTCCGGATTTATCCACCATTTCAAGGCAGAGAAAAAATTGAACAGAAACAATATGAGAATCCCAATAACAGCAAAAAGGTGCTATGAGATTCGCACTGACTTTCGCTGAAAATCTCTCTCTCTCTCTCTCTCTCTCTCTCTCTCTCTCTCTCTCTCTCTCTCTCTCTCTCTCTCTCTCTCTCTCTCTCTCTCTCTCTCTCTCTCTCTCTCTCTCTCTCTCTCTCTCTCTCTCTCTCTCTCTCTCTCTCTCTCTCTCTCTCTCTCTCTCTCTCTCTCTCTCTCTCTCTCTCTCTCTCTCTCTCTCTCTCTCTCTCTCTCTCTCTCTCTCTCTCTCTCTCTCTCTCTCTCTCTCTCTCTCTCTCTCTCTCTCTCTCTCTCTCTCTCTCTCTCTCTCTCTCTCTCTCTCTCTCTCTCTCTCTCTCTCTCTCTCTCTCTCTCTCTCTCTCTCTCTCTCTCTCTCTCTCTCTCTCTCTCTCTCTCTCTCTCTCTCTCTCTCTCTCTCTCTCTCTCTCTCTCTCTCTCTCTCTCTCTCTCTCTCTCGCTTGTGTGCTCTGTTTTTCTCCAAGGTCTGATGAGTAGTGATGACTCTCATCTATAATCTGTTTAGCTTTTTATTCTTTTTATTTTTTATTTTTATTTTAATTAACACTCACGCGAAACCTACTGCAGAGCCGGTGTGGACGGCGTAGATTTCTCGCTCGCCTTCGAACGCCGCATCCTCCGTAGGATCTGATCCTCATCCGACGGATGAGATCAGCCGGTGCCAGCATGGCACAACTGTCACTTTCCGGATTAAAATAATCTATTCCGGGCCCTCGTGCTGCCACGTAGCTCATTTATGGACTGTTTGCAATTTCTTTTTTTTTTTAACTCTTTTTCCTTATTATTGTCGCTTTTTTTCCGCTGTTTTCCCCGACATTTATTTATGCGAATTAATAATCAGATTTCATGAATAAATTAAATGGGAATTTTGAATGTTTTCGGAGGTAGTTTAATATTTATATGATATTTATATGAATAAATTTAATAAGATGTTTGAAATTTTAAAGAGTGTCACTACGTGGCTATGTGTAACGCCAGCTCAGCTGCCTCTTCAGAATTTGATTATGAATATAAAAAAAATGCAATTAATATTATTCTATCTTTTTATGATATTCCAACCATTCCATGATTTGGCAAATTTTACCTTATTTGTGAGTGTCTTTATTGGATTTCTTACTATTTGGTCACGCACATTAATATATGCGTACTTAATTTTTTGGATAACTAATATTCATTATATAATAAAAATAAAAAGATAAAATCTGAAGGTGATTTAATTCCCAACCAATAATACATGAATATTGCTATTATGATGGTTTATTTGAGAAACATTTTTATTTAATTTCTAACTATGTAAAATGAGAGTGTAATATAGAAATCCTTTTGCTTTTGTGTTTTTATGAAGATTCCTAAACATGACCTGTCAATTTGTTACTATATTTGTTCGAATATTTAAGCCATGGATTTGAATACAGCTGGATTAAATAAAAAAATGAGTTAGTAACTCAAGTTGTCATTCAAGTTGGCTATGTAGCATTATTTTTTTAAATAAACTCGTTGAAATTTTTATTTCAGATAGCTTATCAGCTAATTTTACGAAACACTTTTATCATATAAGTTAGAAGAAAAAGTAATTAAAAATATAGAAGAAAAAAATAATTTAAAAAAGTGAATCTAAATATTATTAAACACTTCTTTATATACAACGTTCGTGATTTTTCTATCATCAGAATCCCCATTACAATAAATCATTATCATTAAACTTCTTCGACTCTTAACTCTGGGATTTGATTTTTTAAAATATTCGATGTATCTTTGTAATATTCAAAAAAAGTATTGCAAAAATATTTTGTATTTCATGACATAAAAAGACGTTACAGAAATGGGCACCATCCAAAATAGGACTTGTCAAAATAAATTGTGTAACTGAAAGTTAATTATTATTATTAAATGAACACCTATTTTTATTAAATGATTATTAATTGTTGACTGAATAAAATTTATTGAAGTTTGTAGCAATTATAGATATATAGATTATTATAAATAAGATTTTTAATACATATGTTTATTATTGATTAAGAGAATATATTAGTTTTATTTATTTTAATTCACCATATAATCATGGCATTACAAGACAATAAAAATTTTACAAAAAAATCAAACTAGAAAATCATAATCAAATTGCACGGGTTGACTTGACTTCTTGATTCTGGCTCGATTTTGCTCATCCAGCCCATGAGAAGTCACTAATTTAATATATTTTTGGTATGATAGGTGACTGACTCGTGATTTTATTTTCTTAACTTTCATTTAATATTTTATACTGGTGGAGATCTCATTGGTCATTTGGTCTTGTACAAACATTGATATTTAAAGTATAATAAATGTTAAAGGTATACAAATAATAATATAAATAAATGAATCTTTTTTTTTTTTTCTAGAGTAAATAAATGAATCAATAAATTAAAATATGGTATCTCTGCCAAAACAGCTTACCAGAAAGAGTTTTAATAACAGCTCACGTGGGGTTCAGAAACCGTATTTGTACCTCTTGCGGGTAGGACCCTATAATTTTCAAGCGGGTCCCACTCCTACGTGGCAGCTAAATTTTTGGGGTCCCACTGTTCGATTGCGTGGCATGACATTAGAGACGGTTATATCGGAATTCGGAAATCCGAATCTGGCGTGTAAATTAACGTGATTACCATTAATTACATTCTTTTTTCAAAAAAATATTTCTTCCATGAACTTACACAAAAAAATATGTACTTATATAAAAAGAATTACTATATTTACTAAATATAATAAGTAAAATAAATTTCAAAATTTCTAAATAAGAAAGGGATAGAAGTTTAAATAAAATATGGTTGCTTTAACAAATTTATAGAGAAAAAAAAAATCTTTATTCAAATTCAATTGTTAACAATTTTCTAATAATTTTCATGCAAATCTTTAATTCAAATTCAAATGTTAACAATTTCCTAATAACTTTCCTACAAAATTGTCTGCATAAATAATGATAGACATGAAATTAAGCAGTATTCAAAAGTTAAGGAGTTCTTATTCAAATTGTGGAGAATTTAAAATGGTACGAGTTTGCATCATTCATTTTAGTAAAAAAAAAACATAAATGAATTTTATTAAAAAGTGAACTTCATTTAATTAACTTGCACTAATTATAAATACCGTCCATGCAATCAGGAAAAAAAAAATCAAAATTATATTTATACAATTAAAAAAAGAGTATGCTACAACATTGGATATTAGTCCATACATCATAGGTACTCACTTAATAAATCTTCACCACATCATTTGTTGGAATCAAAAACTTAATAATAGAAAAAAAAAATGGCGGGACTATGTTTACTTGAAAGACTATCAACACGTGTACAAATTTTTAAATTCATTTTCAAATTGAAACTTTAAATTCGCACTCAAATTGAATTGAATAATATAATTTAATTAGAACTGTAGGAGTTTCTTAGAAAAAAACTATCAAGCAATTTGCATTGATTTTAAAAAACTGATAAATACTGATTTCTGAAATTATGGTGATTGTTTACTTTATATAGATTATGACCACGTATACAGATTTTAAAACCATCATGAAATTCAAATTGGAATAATATGATTTAATTACAACTGTAGAGTTTGTTAAGAACAAAAACTCTCTATAAGTTTGCATTGATAATAAAAACAAATAAATACGAATTCCTTTCACAAATCCCAAAGATGTGTACTTTGTTGATACGTGTTTGAATAAAAATCTTAATAACAACGAGGTTTTAAAATAATTACATAAAATTGATAAATGAAGAGTATGCAGCATGGAATTGTTAAGCATCAGTTTATTTTATACGTTTGAATAAAAATTTTAATAATGAGATTTTAAATTTATTATATAAAATTGATAAATGAAGCATATGCATAAAGCATGGAGTTATTAAGCCTCCGTTTATTTTATACTCAAATTGATGATGAAATAATTTTCGGTATCATCTCAATATTTATTTTATATATAATATGTAAATCTTCTCTCAATTTTGATATTTTAGACATAAATTTTTTTATGTTCTTTATACAAGATAATTTTATATTGTTACAATAGACTATATACCGTAAATTTTATCACATGTAACCCCACATATTTAATTTATAACTATAGTTAATATTGTTTATCCTCATTTTAATGTATAATTATTATTAGTATTATTTACTCGTGCATAGCACGGGTTACACACTAGTTAGATGAAAAGAAAAAGGGAAAAATGTAAAGTTTTTGGCTATATGCTCAATACTCAAAAATGAAGCATTGCTAATTGATGAAGCATTTTTGAGTATTGAGTTTTTGTTTCTTTTTAATTAGCGTAATGAATCCCAAGAAAAAGAAAAGTTAATTAAAAAAACTCTCACCACACAAATTGATTACCATATTTGATTAGACAAAAAAGTTAATTAAAAAAACTCTCACCAAACAAATTGATTACCATATTTGATTAGACAATCCTCTAAATAATACTGAATTCGCTAATTTAGAATCAATTCACAAACAAGCAAATAGAGTCCTAAAGAGCATGCAGCCACATGATATAACATATAAGTAATGATATTATTAAGTGAAAATGAATAAAAAAAAATACAACTTTATAAAATATTATATTACAAGCTACAATTCGTCCACTAATGCAGTGTACTACTCTTTATATTTAAGTTAATAATCGTAACTAATAAAAGGTCATAATATAAAGTTAAAAAAATATTTATTATAATAACATTGCTTTGTTGTTGAACTTTCCAACTTTAGATTTTATTTTATTATTATTATTATTTTTTATTTATTTATTTTTTTTTTTTCTTGTCGAAATGATAGACCAACTTTAGATTCCAAAAAGACAATCCGAAGTCATCAAAAGTGTCACAATTGTCTTGAAGACCAAATAAGCAAATCCTTTGAATCATGATTCTATGTTTCCTAAATAGTATTGGACTAATACAATACTCGTATACTACATAGCTACTTGTTAAGAAAATTATATTTTAAATTAAATAATAATAATAATAATAACAATAATTGTTTTAGATTTAAATACTTTTTTAATTGGTACCGTCACTTACGCGACTTACCATCTTATAATATATATTTTTTTAATTTATATCAGATAACTACTTTGTAGTTAAGTTAGTTTAAATAGTTATATTTCTTTGAATTAATATAAATAGATAATTTATTTTTAATTATAAATATAAATAAAATTATTTAATTATTCTATATGTGGAATATAGATGTCAAACCAAAGTTCATCAAGACATTATTAATTTGATATATTATATATAAAATTTCATATAGCAATCATATAAACAACAATAAGTAAGTTTACAAAACAGATCAAAGGTTATATTAGTCAAAGTACTATGGAATTAATCAAGTTAGCTTTTCAATATTTATTGAATGTCCGAACATAAAATTATTGATTTAAAATAACATTATTTTTCTTCCAAACAAAATTACGAAGCGTGATTTTTTGCCAAGTAGGATTCCGAACTGCGCGAGCCTGCCATTTAGGCTCAGCTCATTCTGAAATTGTATATAGGGGAATTCTATGCACTTGCATAAATTTAAATAAAAAATTATAAATTAAATGAGCATATAATATCACATTGTATAAATCTTACAATTGTTACTATAGCAATTGTTTGCGGAGTTTTAAGGTGTTTTGTTAAGCCATAGAAAAATATTTAACTACTTTTAATAAAAATTGCTTAGTGAGCTTAAAATAATAATAATGATTTATAATATATAGTTCGAAAAAAAGGCAATACATTTGTTTATATGTCTATAACTTCCATTTATCATTTAGTGTGATTTATACTTAACTGGTAGTAACTTTTATGTAAGAAATAGATAAAATATACAATTACTTAATTAATGCAAAATATTACGGTTTATATCTTAAAAAAAAGAGCGAAAAAAGAATTATTTTTGCATAAATTATTTGCCTATAATACATAATAATACACATCCTCTCTATATATAATTTCAGAATGCGCTGAGCCTACGTGACAAACTTTCATGCTTCGAAATCCTATTTGGTAATAAAATCATGCTTTGGAGTTAGACTTGGATATAAATTAATATTTTTTATCACATAGTTTTTATAAATGTTTCTTCTTCTTATTTTAAGATTTTATAACTTTTTTGTTTGTATTTTATTTTTCATATATGATATATCAAATTAACTATCTTTTAACGATTTTTAATTTGACATCCATATTATATATATAAAATACAAATCAGTAATATATATACTTATAAATAAAATTTAAATTTATTTATTAAATTAAATTAAATTATATCAAATAAAACTATAAATTATATTATAAAGTAATAGAAATTGGTAGGTATTCTTTTAAAAATAATATATATTTCAAATCTAATTGGTATGTTGTCAATCTAATAAAAATAAATAATTATTTACTAAATTCTAAAATTATATATAAAGTTAAAAAACTGTGAAGCACGACTGATACGACACTTGGTGTATTAGGCATCTAATTAAGTAAAAAAATTAATCTATTCTGGTTAATATTAAATAAATATATTCTACACTTATGCATATACATATCACCATATTATTTCTATTTATATAAGATATATATTTTTGTACTTATTTAATAGTAAATAATACTGATATTTTTTATATGATATAATTAAAAAAAGTCAACACGGGTTGACATGTTCATTTAATGTACGGGTGTTTAATTATTATGATTATAAAAATATAATTTGACAATTTAATTAAAACTCAAAGTAATGTTTTATATAAATTTAAATTATTTTAGTTTTTAAAAAAATAAAATTTTTAATATTTTTTATAAAAGCTGTCTAATTCAACACCCGTGTAATACACGGTTATTGTACTAGTAGATTTGTTATTTTCAAACCTTCCTATTTTCATTCATTTCTCCAACTAATGTTATTGAAAACTCATCAATTTGTTGATAAAACAAATTTTACTTGTTACTATGAAATAGTTTTTATGACGGTATTAATTTTATCACTAAATCATACTCATATGATAATATTTTGGTGTGTGATAAATGATAATTTTCTAAATCTTTTACGAAACTGTACAAATTTAATTTACTGTCCCTAAAAACCCCAGTTATTATGATATAGCAACTAAATTACATCTTTTATAACAATTTTTTTTACAAGGAGTGACCATTTATCAAAATTAATAATTAATTGATGGTAATTATTTTAATTTATCAAACATAGCACTCTTAATTTTCTCGTCACCAAATTACATGTTTACAATGAATTTGTTTGCAGGACCTCAATCAACTTGCATGCATGTACAATCATTTCATGAACCTAAGTTTAAAAATCGAGAAAATTGCAATTTTTGTCTTGTATGTTATAAACCATAACTTTTTGGTCCCATTTGAATTGTTGCTTTGAATTTCGTCTCTTGTATTCATAATAAGGTTACAAAAATGTCCTTTTAAGCAACAAACAAGTCCCTTCAAAATTGCAAAAAGGTTGAAATTTCATCCTTTATGCATGCTCGGGGACGTTTTGTAACTTTTTTTACAAACATAGGGGACGAAAATTAAAACAATAATTCAAATGGGAAGAAAAAGTTATAGTAAAACATACATGACTAAAATTTCATTTTTCTCTATGAAAACCATCACATAATATTTTTCAAAGTAATATAATCTCCATGCATCTCACACTTCATGTGTAT
>BKCP01004224.1:997616-1023945 GCA_008636005.1 Striga asiatica
AAATATCCCTTCGAGCATAAGTATAATATGACTTGTCCAATGTGTTTAGTGAAAATATGAAGTCACACCGAACAAATTTTTTGAGCTTGATAGAATTTTCAATAGTGATATTCCGAAAAGAAATTGATCTGTGTTGATATGACCTTTAAGACTTCATGCATATTTTCCTTGTCACAGACAAATAACTCAAACTAGGCGTATTATTCATTAATCAAAGGATTAACTGCAAAACTAAACTTGTCTAAACTAATTCATCAAGCTGAATAATTTACCTGCATATCAGCTGATAGGTCCTTTACGTTGTCCTCAGAGAGCTTCTTCTCCTGCAGGAATGGTAACTTGCTACATTGAAATAGATAGAGAGAGAGAAAGAGAGAGAGAGAGAGAGAGAGAGAGAGAGAGAGAGAGAGAGAGAGAGAGAGAGATGACGAACCTTCTGGAGTTTATCGTAAGATTTGATGGCATCTCTTCTTATATTCCTTATAGCAACCTACAAAATCAAAACCAAGATAAGGTTATAAGCCGAGTGGGGTTCCGGAAGAGGATTTCCCAAGAAAAAGAAAAACAAACATGAAATTCTTTCAACTCAATGTAGTTTCAAGGTTCACTTCCCTCCCAAAAATTGAATAATTTCAAAAATAACATAAAGAAAAGGACCGATAATAAAAAAAATTACGCGAATACACAAACATTTTCAGCAATATAGGCAGCAGAAAAAAAAGGGTTTACCTTGCCTTCTTCAGCCTGCTTAGCCACAATCTTTGACAACTCCTGCAATAATAAGACAGTGATAAATATATGTTCTCTAACTAATTATCAAGAGATAAAATTAAAGGAAATTAAAACCTTAAATTTCAACATCATCATATGCTACGTAGGTACGAAAATTTTTTGCGATCATGACATAAATTGAGTTGAGGGGAAAAAGTAAAAACCATTTTAACGCCATTTACTTAGCTATAATACCTTCCTCCTCTCAGATGTCAATTGTGGAATGGTCAATCTAATAACTTCTCCATCATTGTTTGGATTCAAATCGAGTTTAGAGCTGACAATTGCTTTCTCAATTACCTTCAAGCTGAAAAAATGGACAAATGCTTAAAACGAGAATACACGTTACATGTGGCATGAAACATGTCATATCTTCGGCATCAATTATCGTATGAAAACTTCCACTGAAATTAGACCCTACGACCAACAACTGAGGAAGTCCACATAATCACTATTATAAATGTAAAACTCGGTGAATTTAAAAGAAATTATACAAGGAGCTACACCTGGATTTGTCATATGGTTGCACCAAGAGAGAACTTGCATCAGGAGTACTAATTTGAGCTATACTCTTCAAGGGAACTGGTGTTCCATAGTACTCGACCTAAGAAGGTATAGGGAAAGAAAAAGGGTAGCAATTAAAATATTTATGCAGTCATTTTTTTCTAATTTCCTTAATGTATAAAGTAATGACTAATGAGAAACAGAACTATTTTCGTGAAAAAAAACACCCAGACATAATGGAAACAAACAAACAAAAAGAGAACAACTAAATTCTTGTCGGCATTCAATTTCAATATGAACAAGAATGGCAAACACTGGCGATAGATAATCACATTCACATGAAAAAGCAAGCAGATTGCAGATACCCCAAATTGCCAATACATTGATTACACAATATACATGAGCATTACATATACATGAACTATCAACAAAAAATAATCGTAACATATTGACTAATGCTGATGAAAGTAGAACAAGACATCATAAATTGATTCTCAAGAATCAAGTATTGGACCATAAGCTACAAAATAGCAGCCTACATGGGCAAATAAAGCAATATATACAGATAAGAAAAGAGAGCGTATAAAACAGCGAGCCCCTTCAATCCAGCCAGATAAAAAAAGATATTCAAAATTCAATACCTCAACTTTGTCTAGTATAGCCGGGTTTGCTCTGCCAGTCCTAATTGAATTGAAGCGGGAACGCACGTTTTCTATTGTCTTTTCCATCTTTTCTTTCTGAAACCACAATGAGCAAGATACCACACTCTTAGCAATTAGCATGTTTTCAGAGGCTGCAACAAAATGTAGTCAATAAAGAAATTGTTTCTTACAACAGCTTTCTCAATCATGGACTTCTCCGCTTCTATTTCCTCAATAGTCGCGCACCTAACTCCAAATCTAACATTTGAACAAACCCACTTGAGTTTAAACAGAACCAACAAATGTCATATCATGTTAGAACTAAAACACTGATACTTTAACGAATTCTCACTTCTTCCATGTCCGGGTGACTATCAAAGCTTTTCCATGAGATTGAAACCCTTTTGCCGTCGCCTGAAGCTTAACGTAGTTTGCGGACGCTCCCCAAGAACCCATGATTTTAGAAGCTGCACAAACCCCCAAACTCAATGACGCGCTAGTGTAAGGAATCAAAACCCCCGAAAAATACAACTAATGCAAAAAAAAAAAATATGAAAAAAAACATCGCGTTCGACCTGGGATTGAGAAGCGTATTTTGGGAGCATTATACGCGTAGAAGATGGAGCGCACGTGGGAAGCAGGCGAATATGTCGCTGCCATTGAAATGCACACAAAATGCTCGATAGAATGCCAAAATGAAATTTTGCAGAAGACTCGTTGTGAATATTATGTGCAGCTGCTGGTGTCGAGGGAGTGAGAGATAGTGGATAAGCGGTTTTTTTCTTGGACACTTTTGCCCTTATTTGCTCAACTAAATCCCTCTTTTATCCCATTTTTTAACTTTTGTTATAGCCCCTTCACGGCTTCTTATCCAGCCATGTCCACAATAACATGTCCACAATTTTCAGGCCCAGCCCACGATCTACAAATGACTTAACTTACACATGGGCTTCTTATCCAGCCAGCTGATCCAGGCCCATATATATGTGTGGAGAATCAAGGCAAGAAATTATTCCATAAACATGGGGCTCCCTAGTTCCTATATACAGGGAAGGCAAAAAATAAAATAATAATAAAGCCCTCTCTCCTCTCATTTGGTTACGGACCATTAATAAGGCTATGTTTGGTAGATAGATAAGCTATCTTATAACTTATTTGGTTAGCTTATAAGCTCTCTGTTTTCAAATAAGCTCCGTTTGGTAGGATGAGTTTTTTTAAAAAGTTCGAGCTTATTTGATAAGCTTCTTTGTGTAGCTTTTCAAATAAGTTCGTTGAAATTTTTATTTCAGCTAGCTTATCAGCTTGTTTTACCAAACATATCCTAAGGCTATGTTTGGTAGACAGATAAGGTAGCGTATAGTTTATTTGGTTAGCTTATAAGCTCCCTGTTTTCAAATAAGCTCCGTTTGGTGGGACGAGCTTTTTTAAAAAGTTCGAGCTTATTTGAGCTTTTCAAATAAGTTAAGCTCGTTGAAATTTTTATTTCAGCTAACTTATCGGCTAATTTTAACAAACACTTTTATCATATAAGTTAGCTTTTTAGCTATAAGTCATAAGCTATAAGCTACAAGCTCGAAAATTATTGATAAGTTATAAGCTAGCTTATCAGCTATCAGCTAGCTTATCAACTTATTTTGCCAAACATAACATAAGGTTGTGTTTGGTAAGCCAAATAAGCTAGCTTATAAGCTTCATTTATTCAAATAAACATCGTTTGGTAGGACGAACTTTTTTAAGAAATTCAAGCTTAGGTAGTTTTTCAAATAAGCTAGTAGAATTTTTTATTTCAACTAGCTTACCAACTAATTTTATCAAACGCTTTTATCATATAAGCTAGATTTTCAGCTATAAATCATAAGTTATAAGCTATAAGCTCAAAAATTACATATAAGTTATCTTATTAGCTATCAGCTAACTTATCAGATAATTTTATCAAACATTCACAAAATATGATAATATTCATATTTATCCTTAATCTTTTTTCTATGTTATCATGATGGTTTATTTTTTTCATTCTAGTTGTTTCTATTTATTTTTTCTTTCATTAAGTTTACTACTCTCTTTCATATACACATACCAATCTTTTATTTATATCTCTTCATAACGCTCCCTCTTTTTCTATTAAAATTATGTTTTTATATATTATTATATTGACTTTATAAACCTATATATTTTATTTACTTTAAAAGATTATATTATTTATTTATTTTCTCTCTGTAATAAATTTAATTACACTTTTTTTGGCGTGTGTAAGGATACGTACTTAAGTTTATTTTTAGTAGTCTTATTGTTTATATTTGATATATTTATTATGATCTCAAATTTGGTTTATGTTGGATGCATATTAGGCTTATAAATTGGAGTATTTCAGTTCTATAAAATTTGTTGCATTTTGTTGGGTCTATATGAAAAATGAAAGATTTTTTACAATTACTGATATANTTTGTGGGGCTAACACTATGTTGACTTTTTTATTTCCTTGTTTGTATGTCTAGTTGTTGTATGGATTATCTATATTATATTTTGTATCCACGGCATCATATTTTGATAATCTATGTGAATTAGCACTGATTTTTTTTAAACATAAAATAAATTATAAATATAACAAAATGGGAAAAAGTAGTTCTTTCAGTAAAATAAACATCAAATAAATTGAAGCTATTCGGTATTGTATATAATTATAGAATGTATTATTGCACTAATTATATACAGTAGTCCATCAACTACATTTGTCAAAACTTAAAAAAATCTAAGGCTAAGTTTAGATTGAAGGATTTACTGAGGGATTTGAAATCCATAGATTTCAAATTTACAAGTTCAATTCCTCATGCATGTTGGGATGGTAATGAAAGTTGGAGGATTTCAAATTCATGTTAGATGTTTTTTAGTCATTATTTTAAAGGATTTTAAATGACTCATCCAACTTAGTCATTTGAAATTCACTGTTTATCATCGTTGACGGCCACGTCGTCCACGATCATTTAGGTTCATCATCACCGTGAGTCAACACCATCGGTGCGAGCTAGACAATTGATTTAAAATATTTTCAACACATCAATTCAAGGAGTGCAAGCAAAAGAAAAAAAAAAATTATATTTCAAAATTTTTGAAATAAAGGGATTTCAAATCTTTCAAAACAAACGGAGCTTAATAAAATGTTCTCACCCAATCAAAATTGTAGTAACTTTTTATTCCAAGTTCAAACCCACTAGAACAAAAATGTAGTCTACAAGTTTTATAACAAGGGGAAATAAATTGCTTTCTTCCGATTCGAGATCCGCACCTAGAAAAGAAACAATCTTCTCATCCGACCAAATATGGGTAAACTGCGCCAAACCCCCCTGTGTTATAGGAAATAGGCGCGTTACTACCCTGTGTTTTAAAAAATGCATAACACCCTCTTGTATTAGAGCAACCGATGCACACGCTCCCTTTTTTTATTTGTCCAGTTAACGGAGTTAATTTTTTACTGAAAACCCCGTTATACCCTCCGAATTTTTTATATATATTTTTGATAAATTGAATTTATCACGAAATTTTGAAAATATCGCGATAAATTGGCTTAAAAAATTTTGCAGGACATGAGGTTCGAACCCAAGACCTCATGGGAGAAAAGGAGCATTGCTACCACCCCACCAGTCCAACTTGTGTGTTAGATTTAAGAACGTTAAATATATATAGACATTACACATGTACAAGCCGAGCCTCTTAATCCAGCGAAGCCTTCCTTGGCGGCGGCGCGGCTTCGGCTGGTGGTCGCCTTTGACCGCTGGCCCCTCAGCTGAACCCTGATGTTGCCGTAGTGCTCCGATGCTAGCAGGGATGTCGTGCCCTAGGTCAACGGCGATTTCGCGGTGAGATGGGGCGAGCCTCTCGGTCGGCGATTGGGCTGCAATTGGTGGCGTTGATGGTCAGCTGGTCTCGATTGGAGGTAAGTTTTTCTCTCCTGCTGCGTTTGGTCGTGATTTTTGGGGCTCCCCTCGGGCGGTGCGTTTTTCTGGTGGGGCTCCTTTTGGGGCTTTTCCGGTGGGGCTCCGTTTTGGGGCTTCTCGGCTTGGTGTCGGTGGATTGCGGTGAGGTTGACTGGATATGGGTCAGCAAGGGGGGTGGGACTCTGGCGTTGGGCGGGAGGTGGTCTCGCCGGCGTCAGGGTTGAGGGGCCACGACACCATCACCATCCTCCGTTCGGCTAGTGGTGTTAGGCGGCGGGGGTCCGGTCCATTTGAGTGCAACTAGTGGTGTTAGATGTGCTCAGGGGGATCGTGTGTGAGGGTTGGCTTGGCTGTGGTTTCCTTTCGGTTAACAGCGGGTCGATTCGGGGATTCTTCTGGGATTTGGGTTCACCTACTGCTAGGCGTTTGTGCAGTTTCAGTAGCGGGACTTGGACTCGGGATCTTTCTTGTGTCGATCGATCACTACTGGTTGGGGCGGTGTCAACTAGCTGAGGAAGGGCCAGTTTTTATTTGTCTCCTGCTTCGTTTTTGTTTTCGTGTTTGTTTTGTTGGTTTGTTGGTGTTGTTGTTTGTGTTTGTTTTTCTTTTTGTTGTTGTGTGCTAGAATTGCTCCAGTGGGCTCGAGTGCAACTTAATTCTCCTGTTGGGAGCGCACTCGAGTATTCTCCTGTTGGGAGGTTTCTCTATTTTTATTAGTCGTTTTGTGGGTATTCTCCTGTTGGGAGGGTTCTCTATTTTTATTAGTCGTTTTGTAGTAGTATTTGTTAGTGTTTTGTTGTGGCTGGTTTTCTCGCGTTGCGAGCAGTATTCCTGTCTAGGTTGCATTGGTGATATTGTAACCTCTCAGTTACCCAGGATTCGGGCTTTGCTCTTGTACATTGCCGGTTGGCGTTTTTAATGAGAATTTTATGTCGTTTGAAAAAAAAAAAAAATCAAATTAAATTTAAAAGATAATGTAAATTATATTAAATTACATTAATAAACTATAAGATTATAATAAATTAAAATATAATAAACTATGCAAAATAAATTGAATAATTACAATAACTTAAATGTATTTATACTAAAATTATAGTTAAAATAACAATATTTATCGTACTTAATTTAAATTATTTTCATCTACTTTTGTTTTTATTATTTATTTTAAATTGTATTATTTCATATTATACTATTGAATTATTTATTTTATTTCATCTTATTATATCTTAGTTATCATATTTTATTTATTTTTTTTAACTTAATACAATGATATAAAATTAAAATATATTTTACTAAATAAAATTTTGAAGTAAAAATTATTTATTTCTATTTAAAATTATTTACTAAAAATAATAATTTCTTTCTAATTTTTTATAAATATGGTATCGAAGAGTAAATTATACTAAAAATTATTAGATAAATAATATTTTTATTTTACTATGTTAATTTAATATTTTTATTTATTTTAATTTACTATTTTATAATATACATTAACATTTTTATATTTTATTATTTTATATTATATTTTTCATGTTATTTTAACTAGTTTACTTTAATTTTTTATTCATTTTCTAATTTAATATTATTATTATTATACATTTACAATTTATATTATTAATTTTATTTTAATAAATAAAATTGTTAATTTATTTAATTTTGATTCCTGCTACTATAATTACTTTTACCTTACTTTATTATAATTTATTTTTCATTATTTTTATATTAATTTAATTTATTTCATTTTATTATTATATTATTATTATTGTTATGATTATTTGATATATATTAAATGCACCTACGGTATTAATTATTGTTTTAATTTTTAAATCTAATTTTTTTATTTTTATATATTTCCAAATTTATATTAATTTTAATTTTATAATAGAAATATATAATTTATTTAATTTCAATTCATGCTACTATATTAAGTTCTATCATACGATATTTTTTACATTATTTTTATTCTCAAACTCTTATTATTATTATTATTATTATTATTTAATTTGTTTTAAATTTACCTATTATATTTTAATTTTACTTTATTAATTCGTTTAGAGTTGATATAATAAATGTAATTGTGTACAATTCTTACACAAGAATCTATATGGCTCATTGGTTTAGTGGGCAATCTCACCCAGGTTCGATTCCTCCTATTAGCAAAAAATTTTAGTTTGTTCAATAAAGCACAGAAGGGTATAAAGGTAATTTATTAATTATGTAAAATAAAAAAATATAAAATTTTCGCAGGTATAGAAGGTGTTGTGCACGCTCCGTTAAGTTGGACGGAATGGGTGAATCGTGCAACAACTACTTAAATACAAGGGGGTGTCATGCATTTTTCAAAACACAGGGTGAAGCGCGCCTATTTCATATAACACAGGGGGGTTTGGCGTAATTTACCCGACCAAATATGGTTGTTAATACAGGGATAAAGGAAAGTGATAAAAATAGTGAGGAGAGAGAAAAATAAACACAGAGCAATTAATCACCTATTTTGGAGGTCGATAAGAAAAGTTCTTATATAGATAAAATTCCAAACTATGACTCATATATATGGAAGACGTAATTTTTTACCCGTGCTGGGAGTAATTTTCTCAACTTTCACACTATTCATCCTTGTTAGGCCCAACTCGTAACGTACTTGGGGCACAAATATTTCCATGGGTTTAGCAACTAGGCTCTTCATTAAATTGAGTATCAGACAAGTTTGTTATGAACATTTTGTATGTTTTTGGGAAGCACCATAAAGTAGTTTATAGCTTATTTAGTTAGCTTATAAGTTTTTTACTTTTTTTGTATACAAACAAACTTGATTTGACAAAACGAGTTTTTTTAAAAAGTTTGAGTGTATCTCGTAAGTTTGTTTGAGTAATTTTTCAAATAATCCCGTTAAAAGTTTTATTTCAGTTGACTTATCTTGTAATTTTACAAAATACTTTTATCATATCAGATAATTTTTCAATCATAAGTCTGCTATTAGATATAAGCTCGAAATTCATTTATAAACTATAAACTAATTTGTCAGTTATCAACTAGTTTTAGCAAACATAACTTTTATGTGGAACCCAATATGACAATATCCATTGGAACGAATTGCATTAGTTTAATACATTTATTTATTCAAAATTAAAATGACAAATTCCACGGTCTAATGAATCCAAGAGTGCCAGGATATTCAAGAAAACGCTTTCAAAGGGTGATGTGAATCATTCACAATCAGTCCTTGCATTAGTTTAAGACAATGCGTGGTGACTTTTTGGATCTTCACTCCCACTGTAGAAGCGAGCTGTAACCAAAACTGAACAGACAAAGTCTCAACCAAATTTGGAGAGAACGAACCTGACATGTGGGAAGCAAAAACCGCGACGTCAAGACCTTCTGAATTTTTTTATCCAACCTCTCAAACCAATTTGAGAGTTTCGTATAGTTGCATCACATTAAATATAACAATCATTCCTATTTCATTTTCTTCCTTTCCAAGCCCAATGATCCATTCCGAAGCTTACAACAGATCGAAAATAATGGGGCCTTTCCATAGTCTTTCACCCAACCCTTTATCAATCATCACGTCAATATTACTCAGACCACCACAATTCAAAAGTATGACATACAAGATGACATAAAAATGTCGATACATTTAAATTTAGAATCATGATACATTGACATAAAAGATGATATAAAATTTGACATAATGACACGTGATCTTATTATTTTTCAAACCACATAACTTTTAAAATAAATAAGTATTAAATATATACATAAGTTTTGACCATCAATTTATGCTAAAGCATTATGCCTAACATAGCTTGAAAATTTTGGCGGTTATAGATTAGACTTTGGAGACAGGCGGGAGGGTACAGTTTCCAAATATTCAAAATGGGCGGGTGTTTTTGTCAAATATCCGAAACCTCACCCGCCATTTTCATATCCAATGTACTTAAATTAGTTAAACTTCCCCCACAAAATAGAGCACGAAAATCAGACAAATTCCCTAAAATATCCCACGCGCTCTCAATCACTTTCTCATCCCACACTGTAATCCAATATTTTCTCTTCCGTCGCTTGTTTCTTCTCATGGAGAACCAGAGCGATATCTCCGGCCGGCGCCACCGCGAGAAGCCGTCGCCGTCGCCGTCTCGCCGGAGCTTGAAGAGGAAGCTCGATGAGGATCCCGACGGCGATCGGCCGCATCAAGATCCCGCGCGCGAGGTGCGCGCTCAAGTCGAGATCCTCGATTCTGCTCTCTCGCCGTCATACAAGGATCGCTTGGCCGTGAAACAGGCTATCGACGTTCTTTCCGGCTTCGCGAGGAACGGTAAATGGGTAGATAAAAGAGTTGACGAGGAAATATGTTTTCCATTTTCCATCTCATCCGCAGTGAATATGTTGTTTTCGATTTTCCGCGTGTTTGCGTTTATTGGATTTTGCATTTAGGGGTTTGATCTGTTGGGTAAAATGCTCCACGTGTGATTTTGGAGGAGACTGTTAATGGATACAGAGCTATCTTCTTATTTGTTTTTCTAATTAATTTGCCTTTGGTATGTGGTTTCTTTTTATGTATTGGATTTTGTTTAATTGATTCGGTCTCATGTGTGGTTGCAGAAGAGATGGTGGATATGATTGTGGGTTGTGCGGCGGTTCCTGCGCTGGTTCGACATCTGCGGGCTCCATGGCCGGTGGAGGAGGGTGACGCTGGCCGAGTAGCTTACGAGCATGAAGTGGAGAAAGCAAGCGCGTTCACACTTGGGCTTCTTGCCATTAAAGTAATTGCAGTGCCTCAGAGTTATTTTGTTTATGTTGCCTTGGTTATTCTTCACAGCCAATTATGTACAAAGTTTTATGGATGTGTTAAGTTGGTTATATAATTATGTTCTCATTATTTTGCTGTTTTTGAATTCTATTGGGTTGAAACTGAAAGCCTGTATGGGCGTCATGACATGTTTAAATGTTCAATGAGCTCCTTTTTGTTTTGTTTTTAATCTGCTAGATACCCAGTCTGTTTTAACTCTGGTGCTCTGCCATTTAAGAATCTGTAATAGGAAAAAAAATGCTCTTGATAATTGGTTGTTTCAGCAGTCTATTAAAGAGCTACATGAGCCAATATGTGCCATTCTCTGAACATGCCTCTCTTGTTTAAAATATTTGTTCTTCTTGTGTTTATTTATTTTACCCTATAAATGATTTTATTATATTCTTGCTAAAAAGATGGAATGGGTTTTTTCAATATTTCCATACTCAGTTCATATTTTTCTGATACAGTTTTGATAGTTGAACAATATTCTGTTCCTTTCGGACACGCAAAATGCCTTCCCACTTAAGTAAGATCCCGGGATAGGAATATCTCGTGACTGTAAGTTAATGTAGGTTTAATATCTTTTCATCACGTGCCACTGACATTTTGTTTGTTTTTTCAGCCCGAGCATCAACATCACATTGTTGATGCAGGTGCTTTACCCTTTCTGGTGGATCTTTTGAAGAGATATAGGGGTGTTTCAGAATCTTGGGCAGTAAGTGGTGTTATTAGGAAAGCAGCTAATGCTATCACTAACCTTGCCCACGAGAACGGCCACATTAAAACTCGTGTTAGGTTGGTTTTCTTTGTAAACTTTTGTGATTGAATACATATTGTCTGTCTTTTAACCATCAAATTTATGTGCACAGGGTTGAGGGTGGCATCCCACCTCTTGTTGAATTGCTTGAATTTGCTGACACAAAAGTGCAAAAAGCTGCAGCTGGAGCCCTTCGAACCCTTGCTTTTAAGAATGATGAGAACAAAAACCAGGTTTTCATCTTATACTTTATCCCACTCCGGAGGTAAATGCTTAGTATTTCGTAACATATATTTTATGTGAATATTATTCAGATTGTGGAATGCAATGCTCTGCCAACTCTTATACTGATGATGCATTCTGAGGATACTGCCATACACTATGAAGCGGTAGCTATTTTATATGTTTAATAACCTTACAATTTTTCGCGTCTACTCACAGGAACTTCATGATTCACTTACCATTTATTTTATATGCTCATGTTCTTTATGCCCTTGATGAAGGTTGGGGTCATTGGAAATTTGGTCCACTCATCTCCAAACATCAAGAGAGAAGTTCTTGCTGCTGGGGCTTTGCAACCTGTCATTTCATTACTTAGGTATGATTGGTGTACGTATCTGTGTTGTTACTTTCTTGTTATTGTTGCATGTAATAAGTGCTGGCATTATTTACTGAACAAATATTTTTCTAGTATTTCTGTATGCATTCCCACTCTCATCCTCATTTATCCTTTTGTTGCACCCCCATTTTATAGAATATGAAATTAAATTTTTTCTTTTCTATTTGTTCGTTGTTGTCAAATGCAACTTCTTTTAAATTATTGTTTTTGCTTCTTATTTGATGTGTTAACTAATGTGTGTACAGCTCCTCCTGTTCTGAAAGCCAAAGAGAAGCTGCTTTGTTGATTGGGCAATTTGCTGCAACAGATTCAGACTGTAAGGTAGGCCTATGCAGCTATTTTAAACCATGACTTAAATCATTAAAATAGTTATCTATCTCATTTTAGCCAGTGCCGATTAATCCTTAGATGATGCTTCTGTAGGTACACATTGTTCAAAGAGGTGCTTTGCAGCCACTAATAGAAATGCTCCAATCTCCTGATACTCAATTGAAGGAAATGGCAGCCTTTTCCCTGGGGAGGTTAGCTCAGGTAAAATCTGTTGTTTTGTACATTTGGGTATTCATTCTCATAACTTGTTCTAGTCTTCATGCCTATTGATTTATTGGCATTGATTGGCAATCATTACAAATTTACACTGCTGTGCTCAAAATAATTTCCGTGCTCTTGCAGGACACTCACAATCAAGCTGGTATGGTGCACAGTGGTGCAATGGTGCCCTTACTGGAGCTTCTTGAGTCTAAAAATGAATTTCTCCAACACAATGCTGCATTTGTTCTTTTTGGGCTTGCGGACAATGAAGTACTGAATAATTCTAATATTATTTTATTTATTATTTTCTATTTATATAATTTTCTAAGTGGGCTATGTTTTATTTGCTGGAGCTTTCATCCTGATATTCTCCTATATTTTTTCTTTTCTCCCACTTTGCCTTAGGATAATATTGCAGATCTTGTTAGGGTAGGAGGTGTTCAGAAGCTTCAAGATGTTGAATTTATTGTCCAAGTATGCTCAGCTACTTTTCAGTTAGACAATTATAAACTGATTGATCAAGTGATCTTATATATTGTACTTATTTTGTGGTTTATCTTTTAAAAATCCTATTGCTGCAGCCTACTAGAGATTGCGTAGCCCGAACACTGCGGAGACTTGAAGAGAAGATTCATGGAAGGGTGAGTTACATTTAGTTACATGCAAAGTGACTTCTCAAATCTTATCTAGCTCCTTGGTTTTGTTTTATTGTAAAATTATGACTTAGTGGAATTGAGTTTGAACAATGCAGAAATAAGACATGAGGTTAGCTATTGAAAGAAAAAAATAAAAAGATGCGAAACTGGTTTTTGTTGATTTTATTTGTGAATTTGTGAATCCTTTAGTGCTTTTCTTGTGCAATGGTTTTCAGCAGAGGTCTGAACTTTACAATNGCCATTTATTATACTTGATGCGTGTTGGAGAGAAAGTTGTTAAGAGCCGAGTAGCTTTGACTCTAGCACACTTCTGTTCTTCAGATGACCATAAGACTATCTTCATTGATAACAATGGTATGCTGTTTACCATATGTCATACATTTATACTTTCTGTGGTGAATCATGACTATAACTCACCTGTTCCTCAACTATATGATTGTGGCAGGACTGGATTTGCTTTTGGAGCTCCTTGTGTCAACTAATTTAAAGCATCAAAGAGATTGTTCTATGGCTCTATGCCGATTAGCTGATAAAGCCAACTCACTTTCTCTAATGGATGCGGCTCCTCCTTCCCCAATACCTCAGGTGATAATTTGTTGTCTCTGGATGAGAATTGAAATTGTCTTGCCATATTGTGATAGTCTATGATCGATTAGTTCACATTTTATGTAGAAATGCCAATGGGGATTTTTACCTGTTTATAGACAATTTAACCTGCCTATATACAGCTTTCCCCAAGCCTGGATAAAAGAGAGTTGGCAGTTGGCAGCCAGCATATAACTTTCTTCATCCCCTAATGTTGCTTTTAACATACAAAAACTTGTGGTCCTACTTGGTTTGAAGTTAAAGATGTGAGCTTTAGAGTCATGTGGGGTCATTTTTCTTGGTGTTGCATAGCTGGTTTAAGGAGGAGAGGAACCTGTTTCTGCAGGAAAATCTGATGTTGGATGTTTTATACTTCCTATAGGAATGTTGTCTTCCATGCAGTGCAAGCCTTATTCTTTGTTACTATTACATACACTTCCCTCTTTGCGAGACTGAATTTTTTTGAAACCATGTCCGTATTAGTGGAAGTCAATATATTTTACTTTGATTTGGTATTTATAATGAAATTCCATATTTTCAGAGTAAGAACTGATCTTTCCATCAGCTTGCAATTAACATATGCTACATACCTTCTTGCAAACAATATTTTAATGTAATTTTGTTTAAAACTTAGATTCGTGACTTTGTTATACTTGTGTAATTATTGACTGAATGCTTCTTATGAATGATGCATACGTTGGAGCTGTGACCTTATTTAATCACTAATGTGAAGTAATTTCAATATATCAAATCTATACTGAAGGATTATTTTCTTTTCTGCTGCAGGTGTATTTGGGGGAGCAGTTTGTGAATAATCCCACGTTGTCCGATGTAACATTTTTGGTTGAAGGTTGGACATTGAACCCAACTTCAAATTAATGTTGCATTATCATATTTCTATTGTAACATTTTTTTTATTGTCATCACTAGGAAAACGGTTCTATGCGCACCGAATTTGTCTGCTAGCTTCTTGTGATGCATTCAGGGCTATGTTTGATGGTGGTTACAGGGTGAGTGTATGTCTAATGTAAAAATACATATTCAATCTGGTTATCCTTTGCTTTCAGCCTGCCAACATGAAAGCATATGCCAGCAAGTATTACACAATATTTTGCAATTAAGGAACATTTCTTATGTTTACATTTGAAAAATCAAACTGATATTTAACCCTGTGACTGTTCTATTCTTTGAAGTTGTTAAATTATCAGAACTGAAATTTATTAAATTGCTGCAGGAAAGAGATGCCAAGGACATTGAAATTCCTAATATCAGATGGGATATTTTTGAGTTGATGATGAGGTGAAATAGACATTCAGTTCTATTAGTAAAATAGCCTTTTATTTCTCATTCCCAGGCCATAGCTTAGAACTATCTTCTTTTTGTTTTTCTTTTTGGTTTGTAGATACATATACACAGGGGCCGTTGATGTCAACTTAGATATTGTTGAGGACCTTCTGATGGCTGCTGATCAGTATTTGTTAGAAGGTTTAAAGCGTCTATGTGAATATGCGATTGCACAGGTAAATATCTGGTTACAAAAGCTATATTTAATTTGTCTGACGTATTTGATATTCCATCTCTATTTGTTTTCAATATTCATTTTTTTTTTTTTTTGTTCTTCTTCAGAATATATCCGTGGAGAATGTGTCTCTAATGTTTGAGTTGTCCGAGGCATATAATGCTTTGTCCTTGAGGCATGCATGTATCTTGTTTATTCTAGAAAAGTTTGACAGTTTATGCAATGTGCCCTGGTATGTCTCATTTCATCCCTTAATTCGACTTCTCATTTGATATTGTTTGTTTGCTCTGCATTGTGTTTTCAAATATCAAGAATTTAGACTTGTGCTTATGATTACATAATAAAAAAAGTAAACAGACATTTTGGATGGAAAATTACACTAGACCTTATGATAATTTGTTTATTTTGCCATAGCTCCCTTAAGAAAAGCTACATTTGCTTCTTTCTGTTCAGTGGTTTGCTGAAAAATTGGCTATTGTTCACCATTTGTGCTCATCGATTATTGGTATATGCAGGTATCCGCAGCTGATCCAGCGAGTCCTGCCTGAGATTCGAAACTATTTTGTTCGATTGCTTACGAGGCCAATTAGTGCACAATGAATGCATGCATATTGTTTTGAGGTTTAGAAGTTTTGATGCTATTTCTGAGTAAAGTAGTAATATTATGCCTGTGAAAATGTATAGAAATTGATTCATTTTTGTCAGAGTTGGTGTATTAGTTGACATATTAAAGAGGCTATTTGTTGTCTAGACTCGTTAAACGCCTCTTAGTTACATACTCATTTGTAATGATAAAAGTTCTTAAAGAATTTCACTGCTTGCAATGTTACATGTTAGGCTTATTTCTCTATCTTATGTCATCAAAAAGTGTACTGTAGGGCTTGTTTGTTTTACAAATATATTGGTATTTAATTGATTTTTTTAGGTTAACTATGTTTGATTTTAAAAAAGATTGGTATGGTTTGTTAGTGGGATTTTAAGCTTATATAAAAATAATATTTAAAATAAAATAATTAAAATTAATTTTTTGTAAAAAGTATGAGATTGATGATTGTAAGTAATAGATAGTTAAAATTATGTGAGTAGATTAATAGTGTATTAAAGTTGATGTGATGTTTAAGAATGAATGATTATTATTGTTTGATAATAGGGAAAATTCACACCTACTACATGATATGAAAGAATTTTCAAGCTTACCTTCATTGAACAAGTAATAGGAGATATACCTAATCAAGATTTTTTATTTATGAGATTGCCTAAATATCAGTTACTTTGTAACGTCCTCCATCCAATTGATAATGGCGTGATTTCCGCCGTGAACTACCAAGAAAATTAAAAAAAAAAAAAAAAAAAACAGAATCTTCATTTCAAATTCANGCTACGTGATCGATCGTCAATAATTCACCGAACATATACTACAGAAAATCGCGACTTCACGGGCAATAGAAATCGAGGTATATTTATGTAATTTTATCGTATATATACTACAGAAAATCGTGACTTCACGGGCGATAGAAATCGAGGTATATTTATGTAATTTTATCGTATTTTCAAAACCACATATTTTTGAGTATTCATAATCGTGACTATGGGATCGATCGGAGTCACATCGACAATAATTCATAATCGCGACAACGGGTATATGTTGGGTTTATGTTGGTATATATTCAGAGAAATAAAAACATGTTTTGTAATTCACGCTGCTGTCCAATTGGGTGTATGTTGAGTTTATGTTGGTATATATTCAGTATATGTTGTAATTAAAAACATGTATTCCATAAAAAATTATGTCTTATTGTTTTTATTTTAACTTTTATACGTAAAAGTATATATATATATAATTTATAAACATATTATAACAGGTAACTTAATATAAACCATAGATATACTCAACAAACAACAACAAAAATCAGTTTATGCTGGATACAAATTGATTTTATACATAAAGATTACGTCTCGCGATAAATTTTTTTATCATATACCGAAAATATATTGAATATAAACCATACATATACCAAATAAAAAAAAAAAGCAATTTATGCTTTGTGAGTAAATGTTACTTATATTCAGTAAATGTTACAACAATCTTCTAATATACCAAAACAACAAATTGCTCATTTGCCAATTTCGTTTTTCAACAAAAAAAATCTTATAATATACCAAACATAAATTATGAATAAACATTCNCCCAGAATACCTCGGTCTCTTCAACACCACCGTCGGCAATGCCTCCAACCACGTGTTCGCCGTCGAGTTAGAACCTGAAAATATAAACAAAAAATCACAAAAGCCAAAAGAATTGAAAATTTCTCAAACACCCACTGAACCCAGGAAAAAAAAAAAAAAACAATTCAATTTAACAAGAGCACACACACACAATGAAATCGAAGAAGAAAAAACGATAAAAAAAACCGATCTTTCCTCGCCTGCGCTCGCGGTTCCGGTTAGAGGCCCGGGGCACGGTGTCGTCGGCGGCTGCGTAGCCCGTGCTGCTGCCATCTACCGCCGCAGCCCTTGGTGCATCTCTACTGCCGCCGTCCTTGCAAGCAGGCTCGTATTCGGACATATTGTTCATACTCAAGCTCTTCCTCATTGGATCAACCTTGACTTTCACCCCGAAGATTATGATTTCGCTGACTCCGCCGGATATATTACAATGTGAAGAAATTGGGAAATACTGGAAAAAAGGGGGGAAAAAAATGGGGTCAGCGGGCAGGGAAGTGTCGATTTCACTGGACAGTGTAAGGGACACAAATTTGATGCAATTGAAGAAGAATACTGCCCTTTTCCCCGTTCGTTACAATTGAATAGTGAGATTTCTTTTGCTTTTCTGTTTCTTTCCTAGTTTTTTCTCTTCAATGAGAGTAATAATGGAGTGAAAACGGGTGAGTGCCTTTTATTTAGGGAGGGATTGCATTTAATATGCCTGAAAATAAGGTAATAACGGTTCCATCTTAATATCAGGTAAAATTGAAATATTTTTTGTTTGGTAAGGCAATTTTATAAATAAAAATATAAGAGACATATAAGTGTAATAAAAGTCATAACTGTTGGTAAAATGTGCAAATTCCTCTTAATAATATTGAGAATAGTTGAATTAAGTTAAATTGAATTAGATTATGAGTCTGAATTGAGTATGATTGAAAAAATTTATAAATAAACATATCTTTAGCCTTTTCGAACTTCCGACATCAATGGAAGCATGCATGTTCGTGTTATCTATTACTATATAATACGGAGAAGAAAAATTATTTGAACAATCCGAAAATAATCATTTCGTTTTCCCGCTTCTTCAATTCGTAAAATTTTTTTTTTGAATTTTTTCAGCCCATGCAATTAGGTAACCAATCAAATCGAATCTTTTAGCATTCAAATCCGATTTCACTTCCTTTTTTTATGCCAATCAATCCGATTTTTTTGGTTGTTTCAAAATTTGTTTAGATTTATATTTTTATTTTATTAATATATTTGAAAGAGAATCAATAAATATTTATCATAACTTTTATTTTAAAAATAAATTTGAATAAGCATACCTTTTACTTTATATGAAATTCAAAATTACATATTTTAATATATTAATAAACGTTTATTATTTATTTTTTCCTTATGTGATATAATAGAATTTCGGTATTAAATTTGTAAATTCAAACATTTAAAGGAAAAGATTCCAAACAATTTTTTTGGGTAAATTCATTTTATCTTGGTTTTCATTATCACATTTCTAACAAACTAATTAGTATTATATTTTTTATCTACATTATCTAACCGAGATTTTATGATACAATTAATATAATATCTTAACAAATTAATCATTTGTCTAACCGGATTTATCTCTCTAACAAACTTGCCAATTTTTTTTAAATTAAAATGGTATGATTATTCTTATGGAGATACTTATCAATATATTAAATATTTAAAAACTTTTTTAAAAAATGAATTATCTCTCCTTTTACTTTATTTGAAATTCTGACTTATATTTTTAAATATATTATTATTTATTTTTTTACATGTAAATATTTATTATTTATTATCTAAGTGATAAATATTATTGATTTATCTCTTTAATAAATATTTATTATTTATTTTTTTTCCTTACGTGATATAATGTAAATTTGGTTACTAGATTTTAAATTCAAACATTTAGGAAAAAACCACGAATAAATTTTTTGGTTAAATTTCATTTTATTTTAACTTCCATATAATCACAATCCTAACAAACTAATTAGTATAATGTTTTTTTACCCATTTTTATATAATTGGATTTCTTAAAATATAATTAATATAACATTTTAACTATTTAATCATTTGTATAACTTGATTTAACTCATTATCAAACTTGCCAATTTTTTTTTGAAATTAAAAAAAAATTTGGAAGATTTTTATTTGTAAAATAATAAAAAATAGCTTTACTTTAAAGTCTGGATTATTTCCATTATTTTTTGTACGTTAACAATCATATATTTTGGATTAGTGATTTAAAAAAACAAATCAAAACCGTAAGGTTTAATAATATTCCTTAAATAAAAAATATTGTATAAAGAAAAGTATTTAATATTATATATTTTTCATTGATTGTATTTATTTTATTTTCATAATAGACGAGATGTGAAAAATATAAATAATTATATTTAAAATAAAGTCTAAAAAATATTTAAAATATGAACTCTTCCGTGCATCGCACGGGATATACACTAGTTATGCATTGAACTTGTGTATTTTGTTTTATATACTCGTGTTTTAATTTGAAATTTTTTATCTCTATTGGAAAAGTAACGTTGTACAACCGTTAGACCTACATAATTTACTATTCAATTAAATATGGATTGTAAATTGATTTAAATAGACAAAATGGTAAAAATTAAAGCATAATAAATTTCTTACTCCATCAATTTGAAATAAAATTAAATTATGAAAAATTAAATGTGATTTATATAATATTAAAGATAGTGGAGTTGAGTTAGATAATTAGTTGAAATTGGAAATTTTTTTGGTATATTTATAAACAAACACATTCTTAATTTTTCTATATTATATCCCAGATGTAAATTACATAGATTGTATTATCAAGGTACTTTGGCATAGTTTATTTTGAAGAACTTACAAGATACCTTATCATCATTTTTCAGAAGTTATCCATATATAGGGCTTAATGATAAAAAAGGAAATAAAAACAATACTAAAATATAACTTATTATGAGGCTCTAAATCTTTGTTGACTCTTTAACATTTTAAATTTTCAGAAACTCAAGGTCCTCTCACTACAAAGAGTGCNGCCAAGCTTTATATGCCTCATCAAAACCAACACCACCACTCAATAGAAACTCAAGAACTGAAGAAAATCTACACATTTCCTTTACTACAACAAACAAGGTAAGCCTTAAAAAGTTCAGCACTAACAATTTTCATGATTCTTAAATCCCAAACACATTCTTACTACAACAAACAAGGGAACCCTTACAATTCTTCACAGCCCATTCTCATGATTCTCACATAGTCACATTCAATCTCCTCTTGTAATGTACCAAGGAAAATCATTAAAAAAAAAAAAATCGCTCACTTTTCTCTTTATCAACACATTTTTTCGGTTATCTAGCTGTCGACTGACCATGAGCCGGGTCGTCTTTATTCGTCCAACTCTCTTCCACTCCACACGACTTGATTGGGCGCTCGATTCGACCACTCGAGCCTTCCCTTTTGAAAACAGAGCAATATTTTCCAAAAGTGTTCACGTTGACATAAAGTCGAAAATCAAGCGAAAACAAAAACTTCTTTTCGAGTTTGTTCATTTCTGAAGTGCTCACACCTCCGACTCTTGCATAATATGCATTGTTGAAGAAGCTGAGAGTGCACAAGATTCAAGATCAATCGAACAAGAATAAATAAAGCATACACTAATTAATTGCTAAGGTTGTGTTTGGTAAGCATCTGAGCTAGCTTATAGCTTATTTGATTAGCTTATAAACTTCCTGTATTCAAATAAGCTTAATTTGGTAGGACGAGTTTTTCTCAAAAGTTCTAGCTTATCTCACAACCTTCCTTTCCTTGAGTAGCTTTTTAAATCAAACCCATTAAAATTTTTGTTTCAGCTAGCTTATCAGCTAATTTTACCAAATACTTTTATCATATAAGCTAGCTTTTCAGCCATAAGTCATAAGCTATCAGCTATAAGCTCGGAATTCACTTAAAAACTATCAGCTAGGTTTACTAAACATAGTCTAAATGAAAGAACTTGCTTTAACTAACTTACGAGTCATCCATGAATTTTGCAGCCACCATCACACTGGTTACTAAAAGCCGATGAATATTGAGAGAAGTCAGGAAAAAATTCGTGCGCTGAATAAATCTCTCCATATATATGTGTGCAATGAGAAAGCAAGATGGGCTGCAGCAAGAATACTTGAAAATACGATCGATATACAGTTGAATGCTAATAGCAGGTGCTCTCGAACCATGAAAAATGGTAATGGCATCCTTAATTTGCGAAGTCTCGAATAATCTTTCATTTTTCTGAACAGATTTTTCCAGTAACATTCCAAGAAGTGACAAGATACGAGGATTTCCTATATTGTCCTTTCTCGAGTCCTTTAATCCCAATGCCGCATAGTCATTTGAGCTTATGCGGTCAGCGTCGGGTCCGGAAGTTTCCATTCGAAGATCGGTTTTTCAGTGGCTGCAATTAATCCATTGATGTCGATTTAACTTATTAGGTTTGCAATAATTGAAATAGCCGATGATATAGATTTAGATCCATTTGTGACGTGTAAAACAAAAACATATACATGCTGTGTGCAAATTTTTAGGAAAACATCAAGCAGAACACTGTACAGGATACACATAACTTCACAAAATACCATAGTAAGCATGAAATACCATATTTCATTTCAATTTTCGTATAAACGTTGTGGGCAATCTCTCTCTATCCATGAACTTATTGAACATTTGGTATTGCAACTCTAAATTTCTGATTTTTTCTTTGCATCAGAGATATGAATGAAGTGTGGGATTTTAACAGCGGGAACACACCAATGTAGCGTAAATCTAAACAAGCAATTGAAAGATACAACTGAAAATGCCAGGGATGGAAATATTACAAAGTCTATAATTTTCAAGAACTTCCATTTCAATTTCGGCCAAAAATGAATGATAAGAATATCAAATGGTGAATTTAGAATTAAACAAGTGAAATTGAAATACAAACTTGCTAAGCATCTGCTTGAGGTATAATCTGTCGAATCCAAGCTGGTATTCTATAGTCAGAACAATTCACTGCTTCATTTCAGGCAAACCAGGCTAGCCTTTAATATCAAAAACCCAATTTTTACAATTAGAATCACACAAAATCTGCATATAATGTTCAAGAAAATCTCAATAAGCAAACCCATATCACACAACAACAACAATAATAAATGCTTCATGCAATGCAAGCCTAGTAAACATTGTACCAAACACAAACTAACTGAGTTTAGCTAAAACCCATGTTCATCTCTAAGCATCTCTTCCCCAAGAACTAATTTAAATCAATAATTTTTCTCGAGAATGTAAATCTCAGATTGAACATCAATAAGCAAAAGGAAGCGCGCGCACACACACAGAGTTGCAGGAAAAATAAGAAAAAAATAAATAAATTAAAACGCTACAATTAATTAAGAAAAAGGAATAGCTTACCCAAAAAACAGCAAAAAAAAAGAACACAAATCTTGCCTTATCTTCTTCACAGATCTGGTGCGTCGCTTTTCCACATCTCGCAAACATTCGCAGAGCCCATCTCTCAAAATCTTTTCTTTTTGTGAGAGTATATAATTCACAGGCTCACAGCTACTTTTTCAACAAAAAAGTAGATGCACTCAAATGAACAAGCAAGAAATATGCTTTTGCTCCCCTTTAAATTTGGGTGCTTTTTAGGTCACTTGACATGAAAGCAACAATGGTTTTATCCACTTTTGCTCTGCTACACCACCTCACTCTACATAACTACATTAATGTGCATTGTTTTATAATTTTGGTAGGTGTTTTCATTCATAAGTGTTCGAAAATGGCACTACATGTGAGCAGATCACAGTTCACACGCATATAGTGTGTGTGGTGAAAGAGAAGAGTTGGGTGGTGATCGTCGGTGGTCTTTTTTATTGGAATTATTTGTAACAAATATTTCCTAACATTTGAAGTAAGAATTTATTCTATATTTTATGATTTTAAAAGGGTGCATCAAACGAGTCTGCTGTAAGAAAAATTGGTTTTGTAAGTGGAAGATTTAGAACAAAATTTTAAAGTAATTTTAGAATAAATGATAATTAATTATAATGTTAAAGCATGAATAATTTGAGTTTATGTAACTCGAATTTGAGTTTAAATAATTCAAATATTGTTGAATTCACAAATATTTTGTATTTGATGAATGTTTGAATAAGACAAATAATTTATAATCATACATTATGCAAGCAAGAACTCAAAGAGTTCGTTGGGTCGAGTAAGAAAAAACGGAGCTCCTGTCGCACAGGTGCGGCGTGACATATATCATATTTACATGCATATTGACTGATAGGTTGATATGGTTGTTCGTGTTTATCGTTGGATTATGCACTCTTTAATTATTATTATTATTATTGATATATGAATTATGATAGAAGTATTTTTTTTTTCTTCTTGTGTGTGGGTTAATAAATTGAATCCAGGTGTTTTAAGTCGTTTGATGACGTGTTGTGTGGGACACATGACTCAGATCGGTAGTTTTATTTTGGCCCTTGTGGTAGCCCGATTGGCCAAAGCTCTAACTGAGTCCCCTGTTAGGTTTTGTATTGTTGATGCTTATATTAAGTTTGGGTTGTCTCTCTTGATTTTTTCCTTTAAAAGAAAAACGATATAAAAGCTCGCGGGAGCCGAAATGATTAAACTACAAGTGCTCTGATCACTATTCACAGTGATAATGAGTACGAAAAATCGGTTTAGGAGACTCGAGTCTAACTTTGAAGGACAAGTCTATATAAGATGTCTGAATTTTTTTTATTATGTACGTAGATGTCAAATTAAAAGTCGTTAAAAGATGAATAATTTTTAATCATATATTAAAAATGAAACATATATATAACATTAATATATTTATAGTAATTAATATATTTATAGTAATTTTGAAACGATAAGAAGAACACATATTTATAGTAATTAATATATGAATCAAATAAGAAAATAAAAGTTAATATATCATAATTTTAAGTGAAAGAAATGGTAATATAAGGTAATTTACGGAAAAAAGATAAAATAATTTTATGTTAATTCTCAAGTTGAATTGTTAAAACCAAGTTTGCATATGTATCAATACAAAACACAAATTTATGATAAATAAATTACGAAACACAAATTTTTAACAAGTTCTTGAAATTCACGAGCCCGCCATTTAAGTTCATCACATTTTGAATTAATATATAAAGGGGGATGACTATGTTTTCCAAATACGACTTATGTGATATACGGGTTTTAAGGGTGTTATTGGATATAAAAAATCCAAACATTTTCAATTATTTTTCACTAATTACTTTTTTTAAATATAAATAAAATTTAACTCAACTCTACCATCATCAATATTAAAAATACAATTAAATAATACCAATCAATAATCCTCAAACATCAACTTTAATTCACTATTCATTAACTTACATAATTTTATCTATCCATAACTTTTAATCACCCATCTCTTGCTTTTACATCAGTTCAACTAATTTAATTATTTTATTTTAAATGTTATATTAACCCAACAAACGTTTTTAAAAATAACTACGGTTAACCAAGAAAATAAATCAAAAACAAATATATCCTATCACAAAATTATGTTAACCACACTCTAACTATTACAAATACTATTATACCAGTCATGTAGATGAAATACAAACACAAAGTGGCATAAAAGAATTGTAACAATACATGTATCCCTTGAAATTTGATAAAAATGCGAAAAATAAAAATTGTCACTCACTCAAAAGGACCTACCAACAAGTCAACAAGCACCATAAAATAAAAAGGACTTAGCATTATCTATCATTATATAAAAATAATAACTTTTTTACAAATTTAGAAACTTTTTTCCGCCAAAATCATTAAATATATTCTATATATAGTAATTGTTGGACAAATCTAAATAGGCAAAAAAATCAGCTCATTAATTGTGTAAAAATTTGTTTCTCTTTTTCCCTTTTTTTAGTTTATCAAAACCGTTATTTTACAATAAATATATTTTTTTTTTCCTATTTTTAGTATAAATCTACACGAGTTACAAAATCCCATTGTTTATTTCTTCTGTTACAAAATCCCATTGCATACGTCTCACGTGTTTAAAAAATATCATCCCTTATCTATACAGATTTAAAAAAATAAAATAAAATAGAAACCAATTCATAATTACTACTAGAAATCCATTATCTTTAAAAAGAAAAAATAAAATAAAATAAAAACCAATTCATAATTACTACTAGAAATCCATTATCTACTTTAAGAAGCTAATTTTCATCGGTCTAATTATTAATATTTTTACAAATATTATAAGCTAACCATACAAAAAAGTATAAATATAAGATGGTGTGTAATCAAATTTTTTTATATTCTCTTATACAAAATAATTTTACATTGTTTGACCCCGAATCTTTAATTTATAATTTTTAAGTATTGTTTACCCTCCTCTTTAATTTATAATTATTTTCTTTCTTACTCTTTTTAAATGGGATCAATAGTAGTTTCCACTTTCGCCATTGAATGACTCAAACTCGATGTTTATTTATAATATTGTTAATTTAATATTGTTTCCGTGCATCCCACGGGGTACACACTAGTAGATTATTATATGTCGTGCTCAAGCGAACTATGCATCATTATGAATCATCATTAAGGTTTTCCATATCTAAGTCGAGATATTATTTTTTGATCGGTAACTCGAGATATTACTATATATAGCCAACAAAAGCATTATTGGGCTAAACTGTAGGTGCACCCATAACAGCCCAAGTAGTTCTGGGCCAGTACAGAAGTCGGTGAATT
>BKCP01004283.1:0-74340 GCA_008636005.1 Striga asiatica
TATGCGTTGACGACTCTTAAGCCGACGAACGTTACTCACTATTGTGTCGACAATTTCACTGCCCCGAACGAGCTCAATCTCATAAATGTGTAAGTAAAAAGTAAAAGAAAAATAAATCTTCCGCCGACCGGCTGGCGAAACCGATCGCAACCGTGCACGTCTGCAATCGTCAGCGAGCCACAATTTCCGGTTGGCTGCAACCGTGCACGGCTGCAATTGCCAGTAGGCCGTGCAATTTATTTTTTTCTTAGTGTTTTGGAAAACTTAAGGGGCAAAACAGTCCAAGGGGTGTGGTATGCAGTAAAAGGGAGGGCGGTGTTTAGCAATTCACTTTTCCTTTTTTGTTTTTCATTTTTGTATTTTCCTTTTAAATACAAATGATGTGGGATTTATTTAAGTCTATGAAATCGGACGGCCCATCGTTCGAAAATTAATATGTATCCTTCTATCCTTTGCCATTTTTCTTTTTGATCTGGTTTCAAATTTTTCATCCAATTATCCCTCCTGATTTTTTTGTTTGCGTGAAAAAAAAAAAGAAATTTGATAAAATTTTCCATATCCGAATTTCCAATGCGGGAGTAACATCAATCGCGATTTTTGTTGTTCTTATGTTTTTTTTTTAAATTTGTTTAATGGACACAAATAAAAAAAGGAAATAGGCGGTGAATGACATGTTTGTTTGTTAGTTGTCATCTATTTTCNAATTTCCAATGCGGGAGTAACATCAATCGCGATTTTTGTTGTTCTTATGTTTTTTTTTAAATTTGTTTAATGGACACAAATAAAAAAAGGAAATAGGCGTTGAATGACATGTTTGTTTGTTAGTTGTCATCTATTTTCCAAAAATTATGTGAAAACCGATAAAAATTCAACATGATGTTCCTCGGCTCATCATTTTTATTAAGTTTTTTTTCGCAATTTTGAGGTTCAATTTACAATAGGTTGAAATTTTAGGAAAAAAAAATGGAAATCGATTGTTGACCTACAATTCAAAGTTTATTCCTATGTTTGTTATGTTATTATCTCACTGTTTTATGTGTCAATTTTTGTTGATTACAAATCAACAAAAATCGGTTGTTCACCAATGCTTGTATTTTTAAAGTACAGCTCTATATAAGTCAAAAGTCGTATCTTGAGGACATTTGTTGTTAACTATGATTATTCTATAAAACAATTTTATCTTAAGAAGAATGTAACGACTTTAATATATTTTTGTGTTTTTCTTCATTTTCCATAAGCCTGTTTTAGTAATACCAACATACCATCTAATAACAACATCTTTCTCTACTATATATATATATATAACAAGAATTACTATTTACTAAAAACAGTAAGCAAAAAAATCTGGGAATATTAATTACATTCTATTTTTAGAATGTTTTTTTTTAAGGGATTTTGGAGAATCCGTCGACTTTTTCGAGCGCTATTGGAAAGTTCTTTGAAGATGGGCTCGTTGTGCATTGTAGAGCAATCATTTTTGGGGCTGTATTTAATGCTACCATAAATCATGGAATTTGTTATATTTAAATTTTAAATTTCAAAAAAACTTGCTTGATTGTAGTTTAATTTTTTTTTTGGAAAATACTAAAATCCCAAAGATTGAAATAAAAAAAATTCATCTTTATCTTAGTAACAAATCTATAATAATATCTGATATGATAAGGGCAACACGTTAGATTAGGAAATAATTTGAGTATTTGTCGGTAGATAAAGCAAGATAACGAGATTAAAATCGATTACCTAATTAATTAGTATATGAATAAAGAAGATAAATGATTATTCATTTTTTGTTTAATTAGATTTATGAAGAAAAATTTACATTTTTGCCAATAAGATTGTGAATAGATATCAAATAATATTATTACAGACCAAACAATTAAAATAATATTATTACACATCTGATATTTTAATTTTCAACCATTTTAAATTAATACTTTATTATTTTATATCATTTTAATTTTAATAATTATATTTTTATTTTATAGTTTTTCATCATTTGAAAATTTTTCAATAAAATAAAAATTTCTGAAATTTCTATATAGGTTTATGTATTATATTCGAATACAAGAAATAATAATTCTTTCTAACAAAATGCTCCAAATTATGTATTTCATACTAAATACGTTAGCATTTGTGAGATATACACAAATTCGTATAATATATTTCCGTGAAATTGGTAAAAAAATAAGAATTAATGGATGGATCGGTACAAATATGATAAAAAAGACATAATCAAAATAACTTGACATGCGATACATTACATATAGACAATATCTACTGTATAAATATTCTCTCATAATGTTCAACGTGAGATATTATTTTGTAATACTTATTATTTACTCAAATAATATTTTAGATACTTTTTATACACATTCAATACTCACACACATAATATTTTAGATCCGAATTAGATTTTTTTTTTTTTTTTGCCAATTCTATACATTAAAGTTTATATCTTTAGGTGCTTTTAGACATTTTGTCTTTACAAAATAGTTTAGTGGAAGTTTAAGTGACTTAACATTTTTTAAGAATAATGTAGAATATTTTAGATATCTTTACATATGTTATTTTAGGTATTTTTAATACATTAAATACACATGTTTTATGTTCTTTTGTACATGATAATTTTATATTGTACAACAAACCAATATACGTAAATTATATCACATTTTAATCCCAAATATTTAATTTATTATTATTATTATTATTTAATGCTATTTACCTTTATCTTTAATTTATAATTATTATTTAATATTATTTTCCCGCGCATAGCACGGGCTACGCACTAGTTTAATTGCCTAGAGGAGATTCATCTTAATAACTTGGATGTTAAAGAGGCAAACATCTCTGCTTGTCCTTCGTGATAAAATGGGCAGAGTAAATTGGCCTTTCATATTAAAGTCTCCGCATGGCCTAACACATCACTCAAGGACCATCCAAGTTTCAATCGCCCATTAACTTATGAGACCTAGTTGAATTACATTTATTAATTAATTGGTTGGTTCTTATCCGGAGTGAATGCATCATCTGCTATCTCTACTCTGTTCATTGGAGATTCCGCGACACGCCGTTTGTAGACACATCTCGCCGTGTCGAGTCTAGGGTTTTTTCTTTTTTCATTTGCCTGAGATATTCAAAGCTCCATTCACAGTTGAAGAAAAATGGGTATATGGAACTATGTGTTGACGGTTCTTAAGGCGACGAACGTTACTCACTGTTGTGTCGGCAATTTCACCGCCCTGAACGAGCTCAATCTCATCGTTGCATAAGTAAAAAGTAAAAGAAAAAAAATCTCCCAACAATCGGTCAGCGAAACCGTGCACGAATGTAATCGCCAATCGGCCGCAATTGCTGGTTGGCCGCAACTGTGCACGACTGCAACTGTCGGTTGGCCGCGATAGTGCACGGCCGCAATCAAAAGCCCACATCAATTGTATTTAAATGGAAAATACAAAAATGGAAAACAAAAAAGGAAACGTGAATTGCTAAACACCGCCCCTCTTTTATTTGATAAAAGTTATTGCCGAAATAAAAATTTTCTTTAAAAATTTTGATGGACTAATTGATGAAAAAAAAGAGAAATAGACAACTGATTTGTAAATCATAATTTAGGAAAGAAATATGGAAAAATTGCTAATTGCCTAAACTAAGAAGGAAATGTGTACTAAGAGAAAAAACTAACAAAATTCTTACCTAGTTTGACAAAAGTTATTTATGTCTAATACCAAACCTAATTCCATAGCAAAAATAAATATACAAAAAATATTACGAAGCATGGATTTTCGTCATGTCAGCATCTGAAGTGTGCGAGTCTGCCACTTAGGCTTAACACGTTTTGAATTAATATACAGGGAGAGATTAGACAAAGATGTTGTTATTATATGGTATGTTAGTAGTACTAAAATGGGCTTATGGGAAATGAAGAAAACAAAAACAAAAATTAAAGCCTTTACATTCTTCTTAAGATAAAACTGTTTCATTATATACTCACGGTTAACAACAAATGTCTTCAAGATACGACTTTGGACTTGTACAGAGCAACACTTTAAATATACAAGCATTTGGTGAAAATGGTGGCAGCTAGGAGCAGACATCGCAAACCACCGAGGTCGTTATGCAGCCAAGCGTGCATTGAGGCTCTAAAAAGTGGTTGATTGAGTATACTCATCCCCAACATACTTTATTCGATTCTAGCATGCCTGGTGCATGATTATCGTTCATTTGGCTAGCCCCAGCATTCGCCAATAATCAAAAGCTTGGGAATCTAGCAATCTTTGAGTTACTTAACTCAATTTTCAGCTTTAAACTTGCATTTGCACACACACACACACACATATATATAACTTAGAAATAATTTTCCATTCACTTCAAAATGATTTAGCGAATTTTATAACTATTCCATTTACAAAAATAGAACCGAAAAATTGGTACAAAATCAATTTTTCCTACAATCTTACAAATAATTGAACTTATGGTAGGTCGTGTGTTAGGCCGGTCTAATTATTAGGTCGACATAATATTCTTACAAATATGCATACATTACAAAGTGTGACATTTGATAGTATAAATACACATTTTTTTTTAATGGGGTATTGTGGGTCGACCCACATAATAGTTAGGTTGTCTCACCCAAGAATTGTGTTGAAATTAATGCATGTATGAAATGCTTGAGACTTCTAGTAAATCGTTATTTCATCATAATAGATATAGATAGCTTCTAACATTGAATCCTTGGTGAAATATTATCGGATACACTAACCAGTTAATAGTAGAATGATGTTTTGAACCTACCAGTTGTTTGTGTGCACCAAGATATTCACATAACAACAACTATAACAATTTCTTGTTGTCACATTGTCTCCATTCGGTCTTGGACCATATCTCGGTTTAGTAAGGAACCGAATATTACATATCAAGAACCGGAACCGATTCATACATATAAGCATATAAAACATGGATATTTCACATATATAGTTGGTTCCTAGATTACTGCACATATACTTGGAAAGGAACCGGGAACCAAAACCGAAACCGAAACGTGCAAAAAATAACCGAGACCGAAAAGAATATACCGTGCTTAAAAAAGACAGTCATTTACTAAATGGATCAAACGGCTTCAAATCAAAAAGACATACTAAAATCAAAGTGCAATACACTAAAATCAAAGTGCTTCGAAGCAATACACTAAAACCAAAGTCATTTACAAAGCAATACACTAAAATCAAAGTGCTTCAAAAAACTAAATGGACAAGAGGAATATACTCATTTCAAAGTGCTTAAGAAAGACCGAGTGATGACAGAAACTAGTGCAGGGATATACACTCATATACTAAATGGATAACAAAAACTACTGTTACGGATAAACAGTGATGACTGGATCAAAAAATGAAACTACTGGAGGGAAATCCATTGATGACTGGGATTTGAGTGATGACTGGGATCTGGTCAATGAGACGGATTGGATCCCCCGCATGGATCAAGGTATCTATACTCACATAAACTTCAAAGAGGTAAACCACCGGTGCTTGCGGTGCATTCGAATCTTCCCAAAGTGTCATTTTCTTGAGGTACGGAGACCCAATTTTTTCATGCACCCCCGCACATGAGAAATCACCAACGGGCACAAAAACCTTTCGATAAAGTCCAGGCGGGTGTCCAGCCGGGTTCAAGTAACCGTTAAGAAAATCAGACACATCTAACGAGATGCCTCGCGGTATGGCGAGATCTAGAAGAAAAAAGAAAAATGTCAAAACAAACTAACAAACAACTACATAAATACCAAAGAAAAATGGAAAAAGAAAAACAATATAATATAATTACAACTTACATGGAGTTTCAAGTTGTTCGAACATGCGGACGGCCAGTCTGAAAAAATCAAGGACCTCAAGGCCAGTCTGTGGATGAGCAATATGTTTGTCGTACTGATTCTTCCAAAAGGACCACGGGTTCCTCCTGCGTGGCGGCCTCAGATCTGGCCAATAGAGTTTCAGCTTCGCCACGAATGCGGGACCCCCTTTTTGCACCTCCTTCCTAAAGTCCGCCACTTGACGCCAATGAGGGATCCCAGAGATCCCATAGTTGAGCTGGTTACCGGATTTTGTGGGATCCCGTACGCCGTGAATTGAGAATTCATGAGGGTAACTAAGCAGGACGTAATCTGGATAAGTCGGATCATTGGTATGCAGGTCGTTCATCTTCATTCCAAATACTGCCTTATTTTGTAGAACCATATCAAGTGCAGCCAATGGGTATCCAGGGGATATGGGAGGTACCTCAACAACATTAAGAGCAAAGAGAGATTAAGTAACAACATTAAGAGAATAGATAAATACACAGTTCCGAAAAAAGATATACTTGAGACATTTGGATTCTCTGTCTTGTTCAGTGATTCTGTCTTCTTCAACCCACTTCTTATTTAACCTGGCAGCAACATTTTGGGACAATTAATAAAAATTAGCCCTAATTAAGAGGGAAAAGGTGGATCATCTATGCAATCTACTACGAATCAATATATCCAACACGAAATGCAGCTTTTACAACCAATCCAAAAATATCATAGTAGAATCTGCAAACAACCGTTTCATAAAGTAGAAAGACGAATAGATGGATTTAAAAATTTATATACCTAAGCACCTTAATCAAATCACTTGTTTCCCCTGAAATATGCATATGCTATACTTTCTGAAGTACCCATAAGCTCAACAGTGTCTCTAAGCAAAATAACGCGAATCCAACCAGGTAAAAGATCCCAACCAAAACATGGTCAGAGAACAAATCAATAGCTGCAGGGATACCCGTTAATGATCTCCCATGGAAGACAATTGGATGGGGGAAATTGCAGCAAGAATGCACAAACCAATGTAAAGCAAATAGAACGAGAAGAACCAGCTAAAATTCAGTGCACTATCAGCCCTCATTGCACGATACAAAGGCCTGTACCACAATACATATGAAAGGGGACAACCCATCAGGGCATATATAATGGCAAGCACGAAGATCCTGACTCCTACGGGCAGAAAACATCATATTAAATGCTAACTCGTTATTTGATTATGATATGGCTGGTGTATATAACAAGTAAAATCCAACTATATTTAACCCACATGAAACCTTAAATCCCAAGTTTACAGAATCATCAATTACATCATATTACAGAATAGTAGGAGTGCAGAGAGTACTAATTCTATTCTAACAGTTACAGTACTAATACATGATAACATGAACGATTTTTTCCTTTTTAGATAATGCAGCAATTACCACGAGAATATGAGAGGGTCGAGTCGGAGGCGTGGAGCAGGAGAAGCTTTTGTGTCGAACTTTGGAGTGCGACGGGCGTGAGTCGTGAGGACTGAGGACTGAGGAGAAGCGACGGGGTGACGGGAGTGAGGAATGAGGAGAGGAGAGGCAACGGGGCGTGAGCCGCGAGAAGAGAGGCGAGGGGCGAGGGTCGACGGGCGACGGGCGACAGCCGACGGCCGACGGCGTCAGAGAGAGAAAGTGATGAGGCAGTTATGCGAGTAATGAGCAAAAATAAACCCAAAAGTGTGTATTAAAAGCAAGTTACAATTCTCTCTTGGGGGAGCAAATATTCTCTCGAGGAGAGCTTGAATTTCTCTTGGGGGGAAGTCTTTCGATTCTCTTGGAGAAGAGCTTGAGTCCATCAAAGGTTGGCAAAGGTGTTCTTATCCATTCTTCGCTGCAAAAATTAGGGTTGGGGTTGAACTATGGAATCTGACGTGTCTGGCGAATCGCGCGCCTTTCATGATGCTGATGATTTGGGAAGTCGATTGCAAAATATAGAACTTTCTGAATCGGAAATCGAGATCATTACTCTCAAGGATGATGATATTAAAATCAGTGCATCAGAATGCAAAAGGAGCTTGTTTGGGAAAATAATAGGGGACCGCAGGGCAAGTCTTATTGGTATCAGGAGAACTATGGGATCAATATGGCAGCTCCAAACTCAAATGGAGGTTCGAGAGTTGAAAACAAATTTTTTTCAATTCTTGTTTGGGTGTACTGAAGACAAGACCAAGGTGATGAAGGGAACCAACTGGGTCTTCGAAAATCAATATTTAATTTTAGCAGAATGGGAGGAAGGGATGACTGAAAAACATCAACAATTCTCAGAATTGCAAATGTGGATTCAGGTGAGAAACATTCCTCTCAACTGGCTGTGTACGGAAGTAGGATTAAAGGTCGGAAGAGTATTCTTGCGAGTCAAATCGGCGTCTGTGATCAAAGCTGGAGGGTAAAAGGGAAGCTTTCTAAGATTGCTTGCTGTAATTGATGTAACCAAACCCTTACCTCGAATAGCTTGCCTTCAACTTCATGACACTCTGATTAGGGCTATTTTCCAGTATGAGAAGCTTGTGAATGCATGTTTTTACTGTGGTCAAATTGGCCATTTGGAGAGAGCTTGCAACAAGAAAGATGATGATATTGCAAAGGGGTGCCTAAAGGAGGGACAATATGGTGATTGGCTGAGGGCAACTGATGGTCACTATGGGTATAAATCAAACTCTGCCACCACACCGGGGAGCCACTCAGAGGACCAGCAAACTCCTGGCCAAGAAACAAATTCCACACCTCAAGAAGAAGATACAGGATTCAAATCAGCAGGCAGTGGAGTCAAACCAGTGATGGGGAAAGACATTAGTGCTGCTGAAAGTGAAGTCCCGGGTAGTAGTCAGCTTAGCAAAGGAAAGGAACTATGCATTGCAAATGACAGTCGGTTGAGCAAAGGGAAGGAAATATACATTGCAAATGAGGAGACAAATTTTGTCCAAGACCCGACTCCCAGATTAATGCTAGTCTCAGGAACAGATATGATGGACACTACTCCTAAACAACATATCCATACCATAGCTGATCTGAATGACCAAAGGCCAAGAACTGCTCCAAAGAGAAAGGGATGGACAAGAAAATCAATTGATGCTGGAAGCCAGAATAGCAGAGCTCTCAGAACCATTCCTGAGAAAAAGGAGATACAACCTAGAAGAAAGAAGAGAGGCCTTGTGATTGAGGAAACTGGAGAACAAGGATCAGAAGCTGAATTGAGAGGTAACAAGAAATCTAAGAGTAGCTCTTTGGAGGTGGGGGTGGCCAGCCTTGAGTGGCCCCCACTTCACCAATGAAGCTTATCATGTGGAATTGTAGAGGTTTGGGTGGACCCTCCACAATTTCACAACTTAAGGAGACCTCAAGGCTCCACCACCCAGATTTTATTTTTCTTTCAGAAACAAAAAAATCAAATAATTTTATTAGATCAGTATGTAATAAAATAGGCTTTAGAGAGAGGTGGTTTGCAGTGGAACCCCAAGGTCTTAGTGGGGGACTGCTTGTTCTGTGGGATAGAAATATTGTTATTAAGCAGATTTTGAGTAACTCTTTTTGTATTCAATTGCTTACTAATGATCCTGGGGGGAATGGGGATGTATGGGTGATTTTCTTGTATACTAGTACTTGTAAGAGGGAGAGATGCTTGCAATGGCAATTTCTTGAGAGTGCTAGCAGTAGTTGGGGTAGAAGATGGCTTTTGGGAGGGGATTGGAATGAGATTTGTGATCATAGTGAGAAGAGTGGGGGTAGGAAAAAGGCTGAGAGAGAGTTTGTTGATTTTAATGCTTTTATCTCTAGAATGGGTATGCAGGAAATCCACCAGCTTGGCCACAGATTCACATGGGGAAATAACAGGGAAGCTGAAGGATTTATAGAGGAAAAAATAGACAAAATTTTTGCATCTTTTGACTGGCTTGAGGATCATCAGCACTCAATGGTGGAGAATTTCTTCAAGAGTGCCTCTGACCATAGACTTCTTCTTTTATCTGACAACCACCAAAACAGCAAAGCTAAAGGCAAAAGATTCTTCTTTGACAAAAGATGGCTGAAGAGGGAGGGAATTCAAGAAGCTGTGCAACAAAGCTGGTCCTTGGAACAATCTGGCACTCCAATGTTTCAATTCTCTGAAAAGATTAAAGCTGTTAGAGTAGCCCTTCTGAAATGGAGTTCTTCTTTTAGAAGGGATAAAATCAGAGAAAAGCAGCTTCTTACTCAAAGGCTTGAAGAGATGAGTACACTGGGAAATCACAGAGATTGGGCAGAATGGCAAAGATTGGTAGGAGAATTGCACAAAATCACTAGAGCTGAAGAAATATTTTGGGCACAAAAGGCCAGATCCCAATGGCTCAAAGAAGGAGATTCCAACACCAAGTACTTTCATGCTATCACAATGCAAAGAAGAAAGATGAATGGAATATCTTACTTGGTGGATGATCAGAATCAGGTGTACTCAAATGAAGAGGATATTCAACTCCATATCTGCAAGTACTATGAGCAGTTGTTTTGTTCTGAAGGCTCATCAGGAGATTCTGAAATCTTGCAACTCATTCCCCAAACAATCACTGCTGATATGAACACTGCACTCATTGAACCAGTCACCAAGGAGGAAATCAAAGAAGCCCTCTTCAGTTTTGATCCAGGTAAGGCACCAGGACAAGATGGAATGAGTCCACTATTTTTCCAAAAATTCTGGAGTGTGATATGTGATGATTTCTGTAAAGCCGTTTTCAGCTTCTTTGAGTCTGGCAAACTCCTCAGGAATTGGAACCACACTGTTATCTCACTAATTCCAAAGTGCATGAATCCTGCCACCTTGAAGCAATACAGACCCATCAGCTTAAGTGCAGTGGCTTACAGAGTTATTGCCAAAATATTATCTCTCAGAATTAAGCCCTGCCTCTCTTCCTGCATCAGTGAGAATCAGGCTGCATTCATCCCAGGAAGGCAGCTATTGGATAATGTTGTTGTTGCCCAAGAAAGTGTCCACTTCCTTAACAGGCACACCTCAGGAAGGAAATGTTATATGCTCTTGAAACTTGACATGGAAAAGGCTTTTGACCGTATTGAGTGGGAAAGTGTCAAGAAGGTTATGCTTAAAATGGGTTTTCACCCTACATTTGTCAACTGGATTTGGGCCTGCATCTCCTCTACTTCTTTCTCTTTCAACATAAATGGAGATATGAAAGGCTACATTTCTGCATCAAGGGGCATCAGACAAGGTGATCCTATCTCACCTTATATTTTCATTATCATTTCTGAGGTTCTCTCTAGACTTATCAAAAATGAGGAACTGAGAGGAGCTTTTAAGGGATTGAAAATATCCAAGCATAGTCCTGCTGTATCTCACTTGATGTTTGCAGATGACACCTTAATAATGTGTGAAGCAAATGATTCCCATGCCTCAATCCTTATGTCTCTGCTGCTCAAATACTACAAATTCACTGGTCAAAAGGTTAATATGGGGAAATCTTCCATCTTTTTTAGTAGGAATTGTCAACCTGCTCAAAGATCTATCATATGCCATATGTTGGGAGAAATACAGCCTCATAGATCTACCAGATATTTAGGATTGCCATTAGGTATTGGTAGATCTAAAAAAGAGTCCTTTGACTATATCCTGAAGGCAGTGAGAGATAAAATGGTGAACTGGAAAAATCAATTCCTCTCCAATGCTGGCAAAGAGATTCTGGTGAAAGCTGTAATAGGGGCACTTCCTGTGTTCTCTATGTCTTGTTTCTGTCTCCCAAAAGGAGTCTGCCAGGAGATAGCCAGGTTAACAGCCGGTTTTTGGTGGGGAAAGGGGAATTTGCAGAAGGGAATTCACTGGAAGAAATGGTCTCTGATGACTCTGCCTAAATCAGTTGGAGGTCTGGGATTTAGGGATGTGGAGCTGTTTAATGAATCCCTCATACTCAAACAAATATGGAGAGTTGCTACTCATCCAAACCTTCTCATGACCAAAGTGCTAAAAGGTAAATACTTTCATAACTGCTCCATTTTACAAGCTAAGAAACCATACAACCATTCCTGGCTTTGGAGTAATTGGATGGAGGTGAAGAACAAATTCCAGGACTGTTTTAGGGTAGAGGTGAGGCAAGGGAAATTCATTAACATTTGGCATGATCCATGGATTTCAAGCAAGATAGGAGGTCTTCCTGTTAGAAATGAGGTAGGCATGAGCAGGGTTACTTTGGTTAAGGAACTTATTCAAGCAGATGGGAGGTCTTGGAACAGAAATTTGATGTAGGAATGTTTTGATCCAACAGATGTTGCAGAAATTCTAAACATAACAACTCTAAACCCTACTATGACTGATAAATGGATATGGAGGTTAGATGTGAAGGGTCAGTTTTCTGTTGCAAGTTCCTATTCTCACCTAGTGCTCAACAGGCTGAGAGAGCTAGATATGGCTGAAGGAAGTGACAGTGCTCAAAGGGATAGGAAGCTCAGAAATAGAAGCTGGAGTATCAAAGTTAAGCATAAGCTTAAACATTTCATTTGGAAATGCTGTAATAACTCCCTTCCTGTTTGCCTAAACCTGCAAAAAAGAGGCTTTGAATTGGATATTATCTGCTGTGCTTGTGGTGAGGAGTTGGAATCCATTGAGCATGTTCTGCTGCACTGTAACAGAGCCAAATTAATTTGGTCTTTAGCCCCTGTACAATGGAATGCAGCCACTCAATCTGACTCATTTCAAATGTGGTGGAGAAATGTTTGTTCTGTGGACAAGAAAGAGATCTCAGAGGCCAGAATTGAGCTGACTACTTACATATTATGGTGGCTTTGGAAAGCCCGGAACCTTTGGAAGTTTGAGGAGGTCTGGCTACCAGAAAGAGCTCTTCTTAGTGCTGCTCATAGGGAATGGCTGGAATTCAAAAATATCAAGCTGGTGGCCGAGTAACAATGCAGGGAATGGAAGCACTAGGTCCTTTTGGTTCAGTAGTGTTCTTTTCTTCTGTTACTTTGCTCATGGCTAGTTTGATGTTTTTCTTATTCTTGTTCTGATTTTTCTGCAGTAAAGGGACCTCAGCATGTCTGCCCTTTATCTGTTTATGTGTCCTGTTAGTCTGTGGTTTGGGGCACTGGCATTCGTTGTTTAGGATTGTTAGTTTTTTGTGTTTTGGTAGATTAGTTTGGTGTCTAGACCTCTTGCAGGGGTTCTCTATTGTTTAGTTTGTACTTTAAGGCTATTTAGCCTTCGGATTATTGACTGTAATTTGCTTTTTATGAATGATATGCCTATCGTTTTGGAAAAAAAAAAAAAAATTGGGATTTTGTTTGATATTTTAATATTTTTTAAAATTTCACACTTTTAAAGATTTTCAATATATATATCTACTACCTCCTATTTTTTAAATGTTACTAGTATAGAGCCCGTGCGATGCACGGGGTGCACAATTTTAAGGCTATTTATCCAGGTTTATAATTATATACATGATTAAAGAAAAATATACGGGATATATATAGTACGTGACCCGTGCAAAGCACGAGATATATTTATTTGGAGAATATTATATTATAAGATGCAATTTTCAATATAAGTTTATAATACGCAAGAAAATTGTACAATGTTCAATAAAAGTTTTATAATATTCAAGTGGAGTTTTAAAGTCTCTTGTACATTAAGACTACTGACAAAATAATATTTTAGATCAATGAGTTTCCTTTCCTTATAGCCAAATTGTGAATGTGATTTGAGGAGTACAACAAATCGATATATAGCTGACTTGCTTTTTCATCGTAGTTTTTTTTTTCTTTTTTTTTTTTATAATGAATTTAAAGATATTCTAAAATATATCAAAAATTAATTTTTTTATTACAATTAAGAATTTTACTAAATATAAACTCTCAATCTATGGTATTAATCGACGTTTAAGTCTAAAAAATTAGGAATTTTTACCTCTTTTAATCAACGTTTAAGTCTAAAAAACAATAGAGTTATTATAAGTTTTTTTCTACATCTTTTTAAACATTAAATATGAGCATGTTAGGGCTAGCATGTAAAATAATTAATATATTATCTCACTAAAATATTTATTCTAATAAAAATTTAATTTTAGCATATAAATTTATCCCTTGATATAAGAGAAAGTAATAGTTTTACTTATTGTTGTTCATCATATAATATTTAATTATTATTTTATTATATAATAAAAAAGAAATATTGTTAAATAGTGTAGTAGAATTGTTATAAAATTATATGATTTTCTTTTTTTATAATATGGATTTAATATTTTTTTATAATTTGATAATATAAACAAATCTATACTTAACTTTGACAAATAAAACAAATAAATACTTTAGTAAGTATTTAATGTATATATACTAAATAGAAATATATTTGGTATAATTAAATAACAAATATAATCAAATAAGTCAAAGTGTACATTTTTACTTGGTATTTGATTTTTTTATAATTAAATTTCTTTTGTTATACTTACCTTTTTAAAATAAAATAAATAACTAAACTAATTAAATAAATAAAATATTATAATACCAAAATAGTAATGGCATTTAATGTAATTGACTTTTCTGGATAGTAAATATAGGAAATAGAATCTCTTTTTATATAAGTATAGATTGTATAATATGGAAATAGTAATGCAATAAATGTTGTTGACTTTTCTTTATACTAAATCTGGTAAATGGTATACCTTTTAATATAAGTATAGATTTTGACTTTATCAACAATTAACTAAATAAATAGCATGTTGGATCTTTTGTACATAGTTTTCCATTATTATAATAGATAAACTACGTTTTTCATATTCACTCTTCATATTTTCTCAAACATCCATCTCCGTCATCATTAATGAGGGTTATTAGTGTAGCGCAGCGTAAACGAAAAGGGAACAAGAGATAAATCTTAAGATACGATAAAATTATTCATAAACATTCAATGTTTTCAAATGAAAGAGACGATATAAATAAAGTCCCAACTAATCCTAATCCTTATCTTGTTCACCAAGTAAATAATAATACCTAGGAAAAGAGAATAAATCAAAATAATAAAATATCTAGGAAATAAATAACTAAACTAAAGATGGTAAACGATCATATTTTTCTATATATGCCATCGCGATCTCGTCTCCATCATCCTCCCCCGGTTGAGAAGGATTCGCCCTCGAATCCGGATCGATCTCGTCACCGTCCGAGTTATCACCAAGGTAAGGCACTAAATGCTTGACGTTAAAAACGTCGGAAGTCCGAATATGCGACGGTAAACGAAGACGGTAGGCAGAGAAGCACCGGGGACTAAATCGATATGATGTTGAATGTCCCGAAGCAGAGGAAGACCAGAAGGTAGCTCAGCAGGAAAGACATCAGAAAGTTCATCAAGCAAAGGTTGGATAACAGCCGGCGGGACCGTTGGGGTCAACATATCCGTACCTAAACGAAGCACGACACACGGTGCCTCCTGCAGTTCGCCAGCAAAGGCCGTGTGAGACCATAAAAGAACCTGTGGTGGCAGCGGCGGAGGCAAGGGACGAGGAGGTGAAGGATGAAGGGCCAACCGAACTCCCTCAAACATGAAGCTGTATGTGTTGAGATGACCGTCGAAAGCCACCGCGCGATCGAATTGCCATGGACGACCTAATAAGAGATAACACGCGTCCATGGGCACCACATCACACCACACTGAGTCACGATACTTGGACCCGATGAAAAATTGGACCAACACCCGACAATCCACCGTGATGGCGTTACCTTGCTGTATCCACGCCAAAGTGTACGGCTGAGGGTGCGGTACCGTTGATAAATGAAGGCGTTCCACCGCATCCTGGGCAACCACATTTTCAGAGTCAATAATAAAACGACAGACACGGCCACTTACCGTACACATGGATTCAAAAATATGGTGACGCTGTAAAGACTCCGTAGTGTCAAAAACATGAGGTGCCAAACACGAGCGGCGAAGAACCAAAGCTAGGCCCTCGTCACCACACAGATGCTCCTCTTCCGGGTCGGGCTCGACATCAAACTTTGGCGGTCCATCATAAGTAGCCTCTGTTGAGCCGTCGAAGTCATCTGTCAGTAGAGCCCGAGAGCCATTGCGGCGGGGACAGACAGACTGACGGTGACTGGCCTCACTGCACAAAAAACATCGAGGCCCACCACCGGCGCACGACCCCTCCATCCCAGCCGAAGCTGAGCCAATTCTGACTGCCGTGCTGGTCGATGCCCCAACCGTTGGAAAGCCGACCGTCCCAGTCGAGGTGCTGCGACTGCCCGTCGCCGGTGTCCGGTTTGGCCCGATTGAAGAAGACGGCAGCCCACCTACGCGTGATTGAAAACCCGGTGATGGCAAAGGACGCCGCGACTGTTGCTGCTCAATGAGTAAGGCCCGTTGATGAGCGGCAGAGACGGTTTCCGGGGTAAACATGTTTAACATGTCGCGAATTGCCAGTCGTAAGCCTCCAACATAACGGGACACCTTTTGCGCCGTCGTCTCACGTAACTGGACACGCGTAAGGAGACGATAGAAATCCTCCGTGTACTCGTCCACGGACCATGTACCTTGACGTAAATTATGGAGTTGTTGATATGTGGTACTGACGTAGTTGAACGGAAGAAACTCCCGCTCGATATGTTTCCGAAACTTGCCCATGTTGCGATTTTAGGTTTTCCCAGCAGACGCCTCTCGTCCTCGAGGTGCTGCCACTAGGCGACTGCCCGGCCGCGAAGCTGTGTGCCGACAATCCCAACCCGATGGTCGTCTGGGACGTCCTTGTATTCCAAAACCGCCTCGACTGATGCAAGCCAATCCAGAAACTCTGCTGCGTCCAGCCCACCCGAGAACTCATGGATCTCAACGCGAAACGCACTCTCCCAACGCCTTTCGCCGCGCGGGTCGTCGTCTGCACGTGGATCCGCTCGCCCAAACGGATTACCCTCCTACTCCGTAGCGTCCGAGTCGCCTCCCTTCTCCTCATACGGCGCATGCCGGCGGCCACCACCAAATCGCGCGTGACCGCGACCCCCACGGCCACCACGCTGCCCACCGCGACCGCCGTCCCGATCATCGGGCCCGTCACGGTTCGCCTGCTCGCGTCGCATCAAAGTTTGGAGGGCCTCGCGAATATCCTCCATACGCGCTGCTCAGTCTGACATATCACGGCCCATCGACTGGAATTGCCGCCCGAAACCCTCGCCTTGCCGCGTGAGGGCTTCAATCGCCGCATCTCGTCTGTCGTCAGCCGTATCGTTCCTTTTGGGCGGCATCGTGGATCGGAGCTAACCCTGGATACCGACTGATGTAGCGCAGCGTAAACGAAAAGGGAACAAGAGATAAATTTCAAGATACGATAAAATTATTCATAAACATTCAATGTCTTCAAATGAAAGAGACGATATAAATAAAGTCCCAACTAGTCCTAATTCTTATCTTGCTAATCAAGTAAATAATAATACCTAGGAAAAGAGAATAAAACATAATAATAAAATATCTAGGAATGTAATGTAGTCCAAACTTCAAATAATCGTATTAACAACAAAATATATGTATTCGGGGAGCGTCCCACTACCCCTCAGAGCTTTTTCATTTATAAATCGGTCACAAAGTATAATTTGGACTTATTCGACTCGGACTACTTCCTAGTCTAGCCAACACTATACCCGATCCTATCAATTACTTTCCTGGCCACGTCCCGTGGACTTTACTATAGCTAAGAATAGCTCCCAGCTACAAAAGTACTTAATCCCTAAGCACTAAAAAGTGTTTGTAAAAGAAAAAGAAACAAAACAAACTCAGTTCGTCAGCAATGTAAGAACGCTGAAGTGCTGTGACGAACAAAATAAAAATAATAAAAATCTCTCAAACACTCAATTGAATCTGATGAATGATAAACTCGATTATTGCAGCAGCACTCTTCAATTGATTGCTTGAGTAGGCTTATATACAATCTCCTTAAGGTAAGGAGTCTTCACAAGGTTCTCCTTTTCATTTTTTGAAGTCAAAATCCTTCTCAATTGATTCCATTCAGATCATGGGCGTAATCCTTCATGTAAAGTATGTTTCCTTGATGTAGAATTCGTGTATGTGATTTGGAGATCTTCAGAATTGATCCAATGGAAATCTCGTGTTTCCAGACTCGAGTAAGAACATAACTTTCCTGAAAAATCCGATGTTCCAAATCTTCAAAGATCTTGTGGATAATATTTTCAAAATCCTCCTTAGATCTTCTCATGAACGCCCAGAACTCCTTATACACGAATTGTTCATCCTTTGATAGTCCTTGCCACTTATTCCTTGTCCTACAAGAAAAAGAAAACTAATTATGGCATGTGGTATATATGGTAAGTAAATATATAAGATATATATTATGTAATCCTTCTCCTAAAGGATTTTTTTTTTTTTTTTTTTTTTTTTTTTTTTTTTTTTTTTTTTTTGTCCAACGATAGATCTCATTAAGAAGAAAAACCAGGTTACACATTACAAACGGGGCAACCCCGAAACCGCAAGAGACTGAGAGCAACACTTAGGAAGTGTGCTAGAACAACCAACCACAATCATAAGCTAGAAGCTAGATAAATGCTAGAAACTCCTAACTTAGAAACCTCCAAACCGACCCAATACCAAACAACAACTAACTAAACAAGACACCAACTAGCAACTAACACACATCAAAGGACATGAAAAAGACAGCTACAAAGAACCCAAAATAAGCAGAAAAACACCAACAACTAAAAAAGCTAGCAGAAACCTTCTCAGACTGAGGGACATTTCTATGGAGCTGCTACTGCATTGAATTCTTGCCATTCCAAAATAGCCCTTTGATGATGACTTTGGTTGGTATGAGTTCCTGGTTGAAGAGCCATAAGTTCCTAGATCTCCAAAGCCACTATAGTATATAGGTTGATAGCTGAATCCTGGCTTCAGAGATCTCTGACTTCCTTATGGAGCACACTTGCCACCACCAACTTCTGAAACTGCAGTTCTCAATGGAAGCCATCCCCATACAGAGGTGACTGTTTCCACACTTGTTGGGCTCTGGTGCAGCTGAGCAGGGTATGATCATTAGTTTCAGCGGCCTCTCCACAATGTCTGCAAATAGGATCAATTTCAAGGCATTTTTTCCTGAGATTCTCACCAACTGGGAGTGTTCCTATGAAGCATTTCCACATGAAGTGCTTGAGCTTGCTTTTGACCTTAAGTTTCCAGCTTCTTAGTCTCACAGAGACATCAAATTTTCCAGTGTTGCTGCTTTTAAACAGGTCTAAAGTTCTCAACTTCAGATCAATTAAGTGAGAACATAAAGCAGCCACAGAAAAACTACCTTTGGAATCAAACCTCCATCTCCATCTGTCTTTTAGGCCTGGTGAAAGGGATTTGATTTACAAAATTGCCTGGTCATCTTCAGCTGCAAACATCTCTTTGATTAGGTCCACATTCCAGCCACTGCCACTGTTAATCATCAGATCCTTGACAAGTGTTAGGTTATGCCCTTCTGCAGTTCTTTGTGGAGGAAGAACTCCCAATCTAGGGACTCAGCCATGGTATTGTATCTTTGTTTCTTGTCCACTTCTGATTTCTTTCCAAATTCCTTGTTTAAAAGTAGGAAGTAGAGCTAGCCAGTTATTCCACATCCAGGATGCAGAGGGTTTCTTTTTTGCTTCAAAAATGGATGATTTTGGGAAGTAATTGGCTTGCAGCAGTTTGCTAACCAAAAGTTGGGGATTTTTGGTGATCCTCCAGAGTTGCTTGAGAATGAGAGACTTGTTGAAGAGACTGAAATCTTGAAAGCCTAAACCACCATTCTGTTTGCGAATAGAAAGTAGTTTCCAGCTTTTCCAGTGTAGTCTTTTTTTCATTTCTTTGCCCTTGCTCCACCAGAAATGGGATCTTAGCTAGATCCTTGCATGTACCAGCTGGTAACATGAAGCAGGACATTGCATAGACATGTAAGGAGTTAAGGACAACCTTTATGAGGATCTCTTTTCCTGCAGTGGAGAGGTACTTGTTTTTCTAGTTTACCAGTCTCTTTCTTGCTGTTTGCAACACATAGTCAAAGGCTTCCTTCTTGGACCTTCCTATCCCCATAGGAAGTCCAAGGTACCTAGTTGATGAGTGAGGGGTGATGCCTTCGAGGATGTGACAGATGCTCCCTTTGGTGTTGTTATCGGTGTTCTTGCTAAAGAAGATAGTGGATTTAGACATGTTGACACTTTGCCCTGAGAAGAGGTGGTATTTTCTGAGAATATCCCTGAGGTGCAATGCCTGGTCAGAAGTGGCTTTGCAGAACACCAATGAGTCATCTGTAAAGAGCAGATGGGAGAGGGTAGGGCCATCTCTTGCAGTTCTTAATCCTTTGAAAGTACCCACAGCAATAGCAGAGTGAATGAGAGCAGAGAAAGCCTGTGCGACAATGAGGAATAAGTAGGGGGATAGGGGATCCCCCTGCCTTAATCCCCTTGAAGGTTTTAGGTAGCCCACAGGTTCTCCATTTACCATGAAAGAGAATGAGGTGGTTGTGATGCAAGCAAATATCCACTTGATGAATGAAGAGTCAAATCCCATTTTTAACATGATATCTCTGATACAACTCCATTCCACTCGGTCAAATGCTTTCAGCATGTCTAACTTCAGTGCCATAAAGCAATGAGGCCCTGTTCTGTGCCTGTTAAGGTAGTCGAAGGCCTCCTGAGCAATGATTATGTTATCCAAAATGTTCCTCCCTGAAAGGAAAGCTCCTTGAGCTTGACTGATGCAGGAGTTTAAGCATTCTTTTAATCTAGTTGCCAGGACCTTAGAAATCATCTTGTAGACCACCCCATACAGACTTATGGGTCTGAACTGAGTGATTGAAGTGGGGTTCAGACATTTAGGCACCAAAGTAACTAGGGTGTGATTCCAGTACCTTAGGATTTGACTAGAGGAAAAAAAAGCTGTAAACTGTTGGACAAAGGTCTTCTTTGACAATGGGCCAGAAGTGTTGGAAGAATAATGATGTCATTCCATCCTCTCTAGGAGCCTTTAGAGGATTCATAGAGAATAGAGCCTTTTGGATTTCAGCTTCTGAAATAGGTGTGAGTAGGGCTTCATTCATGTCTGCTGAGATTGAATGGGGGATGTGCTGAGTAATGTCTGACGAACCTTGTGAGCCCCTGATGTAAAAAGATGTTGATAGTAGCTGGAATTTTCTTTGGCTATCTCCTCCTAGGTGTCACAGACTCTGTTGTCAGCAGTAATAAGTCTAGAGATTGCATTTCTTTTTCTTCTTTGCATAGCATATGCATGAAAAAAGCTAGTGTTTTGATCTCCATCTCTCAGCCATAGCACGCTTGACTTCTGCTGCCAATATAGTTCTTCTGTGGTTTGAGTCTGTTCTAGCTCCTTTCTAATAGTTTCCCATTCTTCTCAGTTTTTTCCTTCACCCATTTGTCTCATATCTTCCAACTTCAATGTAAGAGACTCCATTTTCTGCTTCTGCTCTGATCTGAAGAATTTGCTCCATTTAGAGAGAGCTAGTCTAGTTTGCTTAATTTGTTCTTCGAGCCTGAAGAAGGGTGTGCTTGTTGAGGGATAGACCATGCATTTTGCACCTGTTCCTTACAACCTGCCCTTTGGAGCCACCTTTTGTCAAAGGTGAATCTTCTGGGTTTCTTGACTGTATGGACTTTGTCATCTAACAAAAGAACTCCATGGTCAGAAGCACTTCTGTAAAGGTTGGCAATCTGAGCTTGTGGGAATTTAGACATCCAAAAAAGAGAACCAAAGCCTCTGTCAAGCGTTTTCTTCAACATAGCCTTCTTGGTCTCTATTGTTACCCCCAAGTGTAGTGATAGCCTGTCATTGGGATTTCATCCATCCCCATTGAAGAGATGAAGCTATTGAATGCAAGGAAGCTGTTAGCAGGTCTCAGCTTGCCTCCTCTTTTATCCTCTTGAGCTGTGATGTCATTCCAATCCCCTAAGATAGTCCAGTAGTCACCCCAATCATGCTTATCCTGCTCTAGCAGCCTCCATTGGTTAGTTCTGATGGTTTTGTCTGTGTTCATGTAGACAAAGGAGATCCAACAGGGTAATTCAGATTGGATCATTGAGAATTGGACTCGGATGCAAAATTTTGTGCTTCTGATATTCAAAATCTGGGGATCAGAGTCCCATAACAGCAAAAGCCCACCTTTGGTGCCCAAAGGTTCCACAAAATAATTTATGTCCTCAAACCTAGTTTTCTGCATACCTCCATAGAGATTTTTTTTGTTTTTTAATTTCAAACAGGAAAATAAAGTTTGGATGGTGAGATTGAATAATCTCTCTTATCTGGGATACTGTAGAGGGCCCACCAGACCTCTACAGTTCCACACCATAGCTTCCATTGGGGGGTTGGGGCCAATTATGGCTGGCTGCCTCCACCTTGTCCTTTGAAAGTTTTTGTTTTTTGAATGTCATCTGCTTAGCCTCATGTACTATAATAGTTGTTTTTTAGCTCTCTTCTTTGGTGATCTTGTTGTGCTTGGGAGAAGGAATGACTTGTGTTGTTTCACTTTCTCTGGCCAGTCTGCAAACTTTTGAAGCTGCTCTCTTCCATGTCTTCCCTTGGACTGGTTTGATAGTCAAGGCAGGAGGTGCATAACCCTTTTCTATCTGCATGGCCATATCTCCTTCCCTGGGTACAGCTTGGACCTCTAAGGGTGGTTGGGTGCTGGAGTTGCTTTCCTGAATAGTGTGCATCACTGCTACTAATTCTTTACCTTTAGAAGACTGGTTAGATATGTGAAAGGAAGCTGATGACTCTTCAATCCCTTATGAGTTAGGTTCACGAACATTGTTGAGTTTTTGCAAAAGGAGGTTAATGTTGTTAGCTTCTGGGCCCTGGGAGTGTTGCTGTGGAAAGGAATCATTTTTGCCTTCAGTTGAGGTGCTATGGATATTGTTTCCTTCTTCCTGCGGTTGGGAGTATGTGCTAATTGTTGGAGAACTAGATATAATTGTACCTTCTAAAGCCTTCATCCATTCACCAAATAAACCTTCATTGAGAGAATTTGTAGCAAAGTCTTCCTCCTTATTTTAGGAACTTATTTAAATCACAAGTAAATAAATAGAAAACTTCCTTTTAATTTATTTTGCTTGCTTAACAAGAAATCTTCTAGAAAACACTTAGGTTTGTTGGACGATGTCAAACTGATATTCTTACAAGTATGATGCGATATTTGTCAACAGTTGATTTGTAAATGTGCTCTCCAATTGATAATGATGAAGGACATAAACTTGTCCATCCTTGTGCTCGTCAATGAACTTGGGTATGTGAACAGGCCTTATGAGACAAGTTATCTACCCACCCTTAAAAAAACGAATTATAATGCATCACATGAAAAAAAATTAATAATAGAAAGAAGTGACGAACCTCACTATCATGCAAAATTAACTCAATCACATTTTGTAAGAAATATTCTCGGACGATCTTTGAAACATGCAAATTATACGAAGCTTGAGCAGTAGCGTATTGGATCTCTTGATATTTCTAAATTGTGTTTCGTAAATAGAGTGTGTTGAATGCAATAATCATTGTTTACATTGGTCTTCTGAAATTGATTTATGTTTCATTTGTTAATTAGATCAATGCAAATATTTTTGGATATTTAGTTTATGTTTTTAATATTACATATCTAATTTTTTATTGGTAAGATTAAAAAAAAAAATTCAATTTCTCCGATTATTAATTAGGAATGATAATCGTGCAAATTGATTTTAATTTCTTAGGACATTTTTTTAGAATTTTAATAAGATTACAATCAATTTTAGTTTTAATAAAAAAAAAAACAAAAAACTTAAATTGTGCTACCTTATGGAATCAAATTTTATCATTTATAATATAAAATAAGAATCATAATCTAATATTTTTGTGCAAATGAAAATTATTTTCCTAACTGTAGTAGACGTTTTTTTAAGAATTTTATTTTTTTCAAATTACTATCAATATGAGTTTCAATATCTTCAAATTATGCTTATTTTAGGATTATTACATATCCGGTATTTAGTTGGTAAAGATTATAAAAAAATTTCAATTGTCTGATTGTTAATTAGGTATGAAAATCGTGCAAATGAGTATTACTAAATCTAGGATACTATTTTAGAATTTTAATAATGTTAATGATTATCAATTAGAGTTTAAAAAAACTTAAATTGTGCTACTTCATGGAATTATATTTTAGCATTTATTTGACAATAAAAAATAAAATCTAATATATTATATGCAAATAAAATTTACTTTCCTTACTATAGTAGATTAAATTGTGCTATCTTATAGATCTGAATGATAATTAGATTTTAAAATTGGTTTTAATTATGATTATGAACCAAAAATGACCAAAAAAAAAAAAATCATACAAATTTTCTTATGAGTAGTTGTATTTTATTATTGACAAAATCGTAATTATAATTGGTAATGACGCCCCTAATCTTAGTAGAACCAAAAACCGCAACTCACGCCTAACTAGAGCCAACACCCACGAACTCGAACTCACGCCAAGGCGACCAACTCCACCCCTTAGCCGAGAGAAGAAACCGGACAAGAAAAGAAAGAAAGAAAGAAAGAAAGAAAGAAAAATGCGACTCGAGAATAAAGTCATTGCAACAGAAGAAAAATCGAACCAAGTAACGATGCCGAAGCAGTTCAACAGGAGGCCAAAAGGACCGTACACAGCAGCACACGATTCACACAAGCGGCAAAACATGACAAACAATTTACTGTTCGAAAAAAAAAAAAAAATAAGGAACTCATATATACATATTTCAGTCATATTGATGAGCTCTCAGAAAAGAGGGAACAGGTCCACAGCCTGATTAGCATCACGGATCTCGAGGATAATCAACTTGCGCGTCCTAAGATCATAAAGCAGTAGGCCGCCCTTGGAGTCCATAAGAAGCAGTTTACGCACCCCCACGAGGCCCACCACTACAGCATCAACATCGGCAGGGATAGCATGTGTGCCCTCGTTTGACCAGCTTCCGTCTTTCCACACCCAAATCTCGAAACGAAAAGCCTTGTACTTTTCAACGGCACCAATACCACTGCTATTTAGCTTATGACCGAAAGCAATAACAGCCAGCGACCCACATAAGTCACCAAGAGCAACAGTGCACACGTTGTTGATCTTATTGCTATCAGGCATCGGAATGAGATCAGGGGAGAACTTCTCATTTGCAAAGTTAAATGAAAGAAGAGCAAGTCTACCTGAAGCCGCATCCTCAGCCACCCAATAACAAATTCCATTTATATGACGACAAGGTTGTTGGTAGGTGGGCATCAGGGAATCATGAGGATACGGGATTTCCTTCCACACGCCAGTTTCGAGCGACAAGAGCTCGGCCTGGACTTTCCTTCGAGATTCATCCCCAAACTTAAACGCACGAGTCCTCACCACCTTATTGCACCCAGATGCAGGGTCCACACCCATGCCGTAAAGCTGAATGCGAGAACCAATCGGGGAAGGAAAGGGTGGCTGAGAGCAAAAAGGCGGAAGGGTTTTGATCTCATCGTTGATAGGGTTCCACAGAAACACCGCATCATCCATTTCAGGACTTTTTCCACATGACGACATCAACATCCATGCTTTGCAACCAGTAAGAGCATGATAATCGGGCTCGGGAGCACAGTTTTGAGCTACGAGTAGAGACGACAAGCTGGAAAAATTATCTTTTAGTACTGGCTTGAACACACTGAATTTGGTATAGATTACCGAGTAATAGCGGGATCCGTTGCGCAGGTGCTGCACCATGAGCATGAGCTCGTTCATCTCGTCGAGCCACAAACTGAGGTCAAGCGTCGACATGCGCGACGGACGAGTATTGCCGGAGCTGGCAGAGGCGGGACCAGGAAGAGATAAGTTACTCGACGACGAAACAGTATCACCCGGGGCAGCGGGACCAGGAAGAGATAAGTTACTAGACCACGAAATAATATCACCCGGGGCAGCAGAGGCCGCAGGACCAGGATAAAAGTTCCAGGACGAAAAATATGCCGACAAGGATTTGGTGGTGAATTTCGCAAAGTTGCCCACTTGATTGGGGATGGCCGATAGGAAAGCCATGTTAGGAGACCAGCCTTTGAAAACCCCAGGTCCCCCACCATGCACACTTTTGGGCGAAATTCTGTTCAAATATCATCCACAAAGCTGTCAAAGAAATAATGCTTGACTCGAAACATAAGGGGAAAAAAATAAATAAATAAAAAAATTTACATACCTTTTAAGAACTTCCACATGAGAACCTTTTGCATCCGCTGGAAGATTCAGCTTTATCATCTAGGAATATATAAGTACGAATCAACATCACAACTAGAAACATATTAACAGTGACATTAACTATACTTCATAAACAACAATACGTGAATGAAGCGCATACTCAAATTAGAATTTTATTCTTCAAACCTGTGAGTCTCCATAGCTTGAGCATATAAAGACCACATCATTATCAAGATATGATATGGACGATGCGATACACGTTTTCCCCAATAGCTCAATCTTCAGTCCAGTTACTCTAGCACATCACAAATAGGAAAACCATTTAGACATTTCAAACAAGCTGCATATAAGCCTTAAACTTGTGAAATGACAAATCGGAAAACAGCAAACCTACTTCTCCCTATCATGAGTTATAACAAGTAAATGCAAAAGCCCCTTATGATCCCCTAGCAAGTAGCGTGAACCATCAGCATCAACCCTCCCATAAGCTTTTGTAATAGACTTCACGGACAAAACACAAAATAAGACCGGTATCATGATCAGAATGAGCTCGCACAGAACTAGCAGGAGTTCTAAGTAACTTACACGCCTGATTCCGATTGCTTTAAAAGCAGAGGCACTGCAATAAACGATAGTCTCCTCACCAATAATTAGGACACCGCAAAGAGGAGGCGGAACTGGGATTAACAATTCTGCCCCATTATCAAGACTATTCTGAGACCACGGACCCTCAGCAAAACATTCATCCTTCAAAGCAACTTCGTAAGTTTTCATATGACGTACATCTTCGGCATCCTGTCAGTCAACACAGGAAGAAGATGGTAACAACAGAAGGAACAACAATACCAAGAACAACCACTAAAATAAGCAAGTATGTTCCTGTAAATAATATATAAACTCCAAGAGACTCAACTAGTTTTGTCAAAGGCATCATACATGGAAAGCATATACTAGATTATATAAACCATACTAAAGAAATGTAGCTGAGCAACCATCACCCATAAAAGGCTTGCCAAGAGATATATCATGAACGATAAAATAAAGCCCACCAATACAAACACATAAAGGTCATGTTACACAAACAAGCCTAGCCTAGTCATGACCAGTGATCACACTAATGAAAATAGGATACACGCTTCAAGCAACTCACATAGAGTACACCAATGAGTCCTATTTCAACAAAAATACCTCACACACTTCAAATTCTAGGGATAATTGCAATAGTAAATCAAAACCTGGTAAAGCACAACAATAGTTGGCCTGGGGCAACCATACAAAAACTTAATATCCAAAACCCGAAGCTCCTCAAACCTGAAGACACAACAAATTAACTAATGTAGGTTAGTGAAGCAACAAATCAGCTACTGTGAGTTATAGAGGATATCAGGAGCCCACTTCACGATAAAACAGATAATATTACAAGGTGCTCTCATCTGTGCAGTAAAACTCTGAAATATAAATATAACTAAGCACTATAATTCTATATATCTAGACATTGCAAACTGATTAGAATAAAAAAGAATTTTATATCAGGAGAAAACAAAGGAAAGGCAAACTTGTAATACATACTTTCTTTACTCAATATAAGAAAAGTAGATCAGGACTTCAAGTTCAAATACATAAAAGATCCAGAGGTATACGGATACCAAGAGGTACACCAGCCAATAAACGATGTATGCGTTACAGAATCAATTATTCATCAGAAAAAGAATGCACTTTACTTCCAGCAAGGTGGATTACTAGGGATTGTCGAGCGGGAAAAGTACCTAATGTCAAATGCTTCCATGAACTTGCCTTTGTTATCAAATGGAATGACCTGAGAACATGAAATATTATGCTCATAAGCGTTTTTTTTTTCTCCCTTTTTTTTCTTTTTGGGGGGGGGCAGGGCGAAGGAGACGATTGTTGCGGCTAGAGAGAGAAGTATCTCCATGGGGAAAATACCTTGAATATTCCATCATATAGATGAAGTCCAATCAATCTACAATCTGGGTCAACTATGCCGATCTATGTGGAGAGTACGAAGTATGTCAAAGACTAGATACATTTACAAAATAAACACTTGAAAGTTCCAAGTACACACTAACTTACCTTTCTATTTTCTGCGGGGATACCAATTTGATATGAAACATCCGCCATTGCCCTATTTCAATGGTGGAAACCACCCCAACAAAACAAAACAGGATAAAGCCATTTTTAATAATGTAGAACTAAATAGTGAAACCAAAACAGATGATAACGATCAATATATTATAATATAAAGGCTAGTCCTAGAATTGTTAATGTTGGAAACCACTTGGAAATTCAACGCAACCATAAGATACCATGGACGAGTTTATAGATGTATGAAAACATGAACGACAACAATCCAGTAGAACAACTTGGCTTTCTAAGATGTAATCATCCAAAAAATTCAATAAACAAGTATCACCTTGTAATAAACTCCGCATTCTCGGCATCCCATTGCAAAACACTGAACTGGTATGCTTCCTTAACCATGATAAGGTGATCTTGAGTTTCCCCCTGTTATGTCATTCAATGATCAAGACGCATTTGTTTTTTCTCCATTGGATAAGGCATACGAAGACAAAAATAATCATTCTTTATGTGGAAATGGGGGAAAAAAAGGTTTCAGGAATCAATTTGGAAACTCACATGTGGGCGAAAAAGCTCAAGTATGGCAATTCTACCATATATTGGCATATCCAACATAAGCTGCAAATTATACCATTAGTTAGAAATATGTTTCCAAATAAGTCATCACAACAGAATTCCAGGTGGAAACTCAAGTATCATGATAGGCTGGCTAGACTGCCTCAGTTCACCCCTCAAGACTTGCAGGACTCTCATCCCAAACTAAACATAAAACAGTAGTTATTTATAGCTGCAGCAATTAATTTCCAATACTTCAGAGCAAAAACCGTAATGAAATGTGAACCCCATGTAGAAGTTGAGGGAAGCTAATGGTGTGCAAAAGGCATCAAGTTCTCAAAATCGATTCGGTGAATTACAACAGCCAAGTAAGCCGACTTCATAATGAAATGTCTAATCTAACAGTGAGTACTTCACCTGTAAACCTTGAGACGACAGCAAATGAATCTCTATTCTGGTGCATTTCCTGTAAATTCATAACAATCACTGGATATCAGCTATATTTCAAACTTAGCATATTGAATCAATGGGCACTCGTACATCACAACACGAATTCCAGTGAACGAGAACTCCATAGTCATTTATAGGCACAAATTAAATCCACAATAGTACAGATATGGAAAACCTACGCAACGATGAGATTGAGCTCGTTCGGGGCAGTGAAATTGCCGACACAAGAGTGAGTAACGTTCGTCGGCGCCGTCAACACATAATCCCATATACCCATTTTTCTTCTACTGTGTTATGGACAGGGCCAAGAAAAGGGGATTCTTGGGGGTATGGGAGGAAGGGACGAAGCTTTGCCGGAAAAGACGGAAATTGTAGAGGGAGGAGTCGCCGAAAAGGGGCAGGTCGAGGGAGATGAAGAGATTGAACGGGGGAATAAAGAAAAATGGAAACCCTGTTCCAATTAACCAATTTATTAAAGGGACCATAAAAAAGATACCTGACACTTTGGGTTGAATTAAAGAGATGACCACAGGTTGGACCTTTTTATTTAGAGAAATTTTCACGTATCCTACGTGATTTTAATTTATTTACAATTCTACCATATTTATATTAATAATTGTGTCTTTACTTAAATTACCTTATTTATCTGTATTAATGCCTAAATCATTTACTATATCCTTTCAACTTTTATCCCACCTTTTATGGAATTAATTAGGATCCCATAATTCTGTGACCTTCCTCGGCAAGAAGTTCCCAAAAATATTCCTGTTCAAAATTCCTCAGCACGAAATTCCTCAGCAAAGCAGTTCGAGCCCTCTGCGACGAGACCTCTGCGACGAGCCCTCAGCACGAAATTCCTCCGCGTGGACCTGCGAAATTCGATCAGAACCAGTCGCGAGCCCTCTGCGACGAGACCCCAGCAACGCCACGACCCGCTCTCCTCCCACGCCGTGAGTCGCTGCCCAGCGCCGCCTCCATCTCGCGAAGAATTCCGGCGACCCTTGTTCACGCGTGAATTGCGGCTTCCGGCGAACCCCTCACGACCAGACGCCGCGACCAGCCTCTTCCTCCGGCGATTAGGACCGCCGCGAGCAGACCCCGCGAGCCGTCGTACCTTTAATAACAAATATTTAATATGTCGAGCAGGTATAGGAAGTTTGGCCATTGAATCTTGATTTGGGGAAAGTTTCTTGAGCAGGTTTTGTTGCAGAGTGGAAGGAGATTGAAAAAAAAAAGGTTGGAGACGGTCCCCTTTTTTGTGGTTGACTTATTTGTTCCCTTATTTTTTGTTAAGTGTATCTTTAATTCTCCTAAAATCTCTCATTAGCATTTAAAGCCTTGATAACGGTTCTTGTAGCATGTTAGGTACAATTGAAAATTTTCTTTGTCATTTATGTAATTTTACAAATAAAAATATAAGGGGTTCAAAAGTGATATTAAAATGAATTCTATTAGTGGGGGTGTAATTTCCTCTTTTATTTATGTTGAGTTGTAGTGGGCTAAATACTAGTAATAGGATATATGTGTAAATTCAGAAGCTCACATCAATTATATTTGAAAGGAAAACTTGTGGAGTGATTTCATAGGTGAAAACGTTGGGTTACTAACTCGGGTGGGTTCTGACACCAAGGTTCCTTTGTTTTGGGCAAGCCTGATATTAAGTGAATATTAGATGAGTCGGTTAATTGTTGCATTTCTCACGTTTTTAGAGTAGCGAATCATGTGGCGTATGCTATTGCTTCTTTTTCTTCTTTTCACACCTCCCACTTTGTTTGGGAAAAAGGTGATTTTCCTTCATGGATGAGGACTTGAATTAATAAATCATGTTACTTGCTGTCAAAAAAAAAAAGGAAAAATACAAAGATAGAAAACAATAAAGAAAAAGTAAATTGCTAAACATCGCCCTTTTTACTATCTACCGCTCTTCTTGGACCATTTTGCCCCTTAAGTTTTCCAAAACACTCGAAAATTGCGCGGCATACCGACAATTGCAGCCATGCATGGTGGCGGTTAACCGGCGATTGCAGTCGTGCACGGTTGTGGCCAACCGGCAATTGCGGGCGCACACGGTTGCGGTCCGGCCGGAGATTGCAATCGTGCACGGTTGTGGCCGGTCGGCGGGAGAGTAATTTTTTTATTTTTTACTTACGCAACGATGAGATTAAGCTCGTTCAGGGTAGTAAAATTGCTGACACAACAGTGAGTAACGTTCGTCGGCTTAAGAGCCGTCAACACATTGTTCCATATACTTATTTTTCTTCTACTGTGAATGGAGCTCTGATATCTCAGCCAAGTGAAAGAAAAAAAGAAAAAAACTCTAGACTCCACACGGCGAGATGTGTCTACAAGGGCCGCGCTGCGGATTCTTCAATTAACAAAGCAGAGATAGCAGACGACGCATTCACTCCGGATAGGAACCAACCAATTAATTAATAAACGTAATTCAACTAGGTCTCACAAGTTAATGGGCTTTCGAAATTAGGCCATTCACTCAAGGACCATCCTAATTTCGGAACCCATTAATTTGCGAGACCTAGTTGAATTACATTTATTAATTAATTGGTTGGTTCCTATCCGGAGTGAATGCATCGTCTTCTATCTCTGCTCTGTTCATTGAAGATTTCGCGGCCGGCCGTTTGTAGATACATCTCGTCGTGTGGAGTCTAGGTTTTTTTTTCACTTGGCTGAGATATTCAGAGCTCCATTCACAGTCGAAGAAAATGGGTATATGGAACCACTACAAGAAATCCGCCAAAAAAAAATTGTCACCATATATTGCCTTATGATGAAGAATTTAAAAAATCGTCATAACATCATTTCATACGATGACGACTATTACATTAGTCATCTTATAATTTATTTTTCGTCACATAATCGTACTTTTCATGAAAATACATCTCAATTCGTCACCTACACATCTAAATTCGTCACATTTACATAAAATGTGACGAAATTCCATGTGACAAAAAGAATGTCGTCATTATTGTTGGCATTTGAAAATGACACTTACGACTAATTCGTCATTATATAATAATTTATTATTACGATACATTATAATACATCAAAATTCGTCACATTAATACATATTATGACGAAATTCAATGTGCCGAAAAATATCGTTATATTTTCTTTGTATTTAATATGACGCTTATGAAAAACCCGTCATTATATAATTTTGTTTTGTGACGATAAATTGTAATTCAACAAAATTCGTTGCCTTAATATAAAATCGTTGTTCTTTTTTCTATTTAATATGACGCGTACGGAAATTTCGTCATTGTATAATTTTGTTTTGTGACGATGAATTATAATTCATCTAAATTCGTCAATTAATATATATTATGACGAAATTCACTGCGACGAAGAAAATTTGTTGTCATTTTTTTTTATTAAAATGACGCTTACGAGTAATTCGTCATTATATACTTGTGTCTTGTAACGGTACATTACAATACATCTAAATTCGTCACATTAATAAATCAGCATGTTGTTCCTCGACTCATCATTTTTTATTAAGTTTTTTTTTTTTCGCAATTTTGAGTTTCAATTTTCAATAGGTTGAAATTTTAAGGAAAAAATGGAAATCGATTGTTGACCTATAATTCAAAGTTTATTTCTATGTGTGTTCTGTTATTGTCTCACTGTTTTATGTGTCAGTTTTAGTTGATTACAAATCGGCAAAAATCGATTGTTCACCAATGCTTGTATTTTTTAGGTACTTCTCTGTACAAGTCAAAAGTCGTATCTTGAATACATTTGTTGTTAAGTGTGATTATTTTATAACAATTTTATCTTATGAAGAATGTAACGACTTTAACATATTTTTGTGTTTTCTTCATTTTCTATAAGACCATTTTAGTAATACTAACATACCATCCAATAACAACATCTTTCTCTAATTTAATTGTCCACAGGAGATTCAATTAAACAACTTGGATATGAAGGAGGCAAACATCTCTTCTTTACCCTCACGATAAAATGGGCAGAGTAAATCAGTCTTTCGTATTAAAATCTCCGTATGGCCTAACACGTCACTCAAGGACCATCCTAATTTCGAAAGCCCATTAACTTGCGATACCTAGTTGATCTACATATATTCCTATCCGGAGTGAACGCGTCGTCTGTTATCTCTGCTCTGTTCATTGAAGATTCTGCGGCTTGCCGTTTGTAGACATATCTTGCCGTGTAGAGTCCAGGATTTTTTCTTTTTTCACTTGACTGAGATATTCAGAACTCCATTCACAGTTGAAGAAAAATGGGTATATGGAACTATGCGTTGACGACTCTTAAGCCGACGAACGTTACTCACTATTGTGTCGACAATTTCACTGCCCCGAACGAGCTCAATCTCATAAATGTGTAAGTAAAAAGTAAAAGAAAAATAAATCTTCCGCCGACCGGCTGGCGAAACCGATCGCAACCGTGCACGTCTGCAATCGTCAGCGAGCCACAATTTCCGGTTGGCTGCAACCGTGCACGGCTGCAATTGCCAGTAGGCCGTGCAATTTATTTTTTTCTTAGTGTTTTGGAAAACTTAAGGGGCAAAACAGTCCAAGGGGTGTGGTATGCAGTAAAAGGGAGGGCGGTGTTTAGCAATTCACTTTTCCTTTTTCGTTTTTCATTTTTGTATTTTCCTTTTAAATACAAATGATGTGGGATTTATTTAAGTCTATGAAATCGGACGGCCCATCGTTCGAAAATTAATATGTATCCTTCTATCCTTTGCCATTTTTCTTTTTGATCTGGTTTCAAATTTTTCATCCAATTATCCCTCCTGATTTTTTTGTTTGCGTGAAAAAAAAAAAGAAATTTGATAAAATTTTCCATATCCGAATTTCCAATGCGGGAGTAACATCAATCGCGATTTTTGTTGTTCTTATGTTTTTTTTTTAAATTTGTTTAATGGACACAAATAAAAAAAAGAAATAGGCGGTGAATGACATGTTTGTTTGTTAGTTGTCATCTATTTTCCAAAAATTATGTGAAAACCGATAAAAATTTAACATGTTGTTCCTCGGCTCATCATTTTTATTAAGTTTTTTTTCGCAATTTTGAGGTTCAATTTACAATAGGTTGAAATTTTAGGGAAAAAAAATGGAAATCGATTGTTGACCTACAATTCAAAGTTTATTTCTATGTTTGTTCTGTTATTATCTCACTGTTTTATGTGTCAATTTTTGTTGATTACAAATCAACAAAAATCGGTTGTTCACCAATGCTTGTATTTTTAAAGTACAGCTCTATATAAGTCAAAAGTCGTATCTTGAGGACATTTGTTGTTAATTATGATTATTCTATTAAAACAATTTTATCTTAAGAAGAATGTAACGACTTTAATATATTTTTGTGTTTTTCTTCATTTTCCATAAGCCTGTTTTAGTAATACCAACATACCATCTAATAACATCTTTCTCTACTAAATATAATATAACAAAAATTACTATTTACTAAAAACAGTAAGCAAAAAAATCTGGAAATATTAATTACATTCTATTTTTAGAATGTTTTTTTAAGGGATTTTGGAGAATCCGTCGACTTTTTCGAGCGCTATTGGAAAGTTCTTTGAAGATGGGCTCGTTGTGCATTGTAGAGCAATCATTTTCGGGGCTGTATTTAATGCTACCATAAATCATGTAATTTGTTATATTTAAATTTTAAATTTCAAAAAAATTGCTTGATTGTAGTTTAATTTTTTTTTTCGGAAAATACTTAAATCCCAAAGATTGAAATAAAAAAATTCATCTTTATCTTAGTAACAAATCTATAATAATATCTGATATGATAAGGGCAACACGTTAGATTAGGAAATAATTTGAGTATTTGTCGGCAGATAAAGCAAGATAACGAGATTAAAATCAATTACCTAATTAATTAGTATATGAATAAAGAAGATAAATGATTATTCATTTTTTGTTTAATTAGATTTATGAAGAAAAATTTACATTTTTGCCAATAAGATTGTGAATAGATATCAAATAATATTATTACAGACCAAACAATTAAAATAATATTATTACACATCTGATATTTTAATTTTCAACCATTTTAAATTAATACTTTATTATTTTATATCATTTTAATTTTAATAATTATAATTTTATTTTATAGTTTTTCATCATTTGAAAATTTTTCAATAAAATAAAAATTTCTGAAATTTCTATATAGGTTTATGTATTATATTCCAATACAAGAAATAATAATTCTTTCTAACAAAATGCTCCAAATTATGTATTTCATACTAAATACGTTAGCATTTGTGAGATATACACAAATTCGTATAATATATTTCCGTGAAATTGGTAAAAAAATAAGAATTAATGGATGGATCGGTACAAATATGATAAAAAAGACATAATCAAAATAACTTTACATGCGATACATTACATATAGACAATATCTACTGTATAAATATTCTCTCATAATGTTCAACGTGAGATATTATTTTGTAATACTTATTATTTACTCAAATAATATTTTAGATACTTTTTATACACATTCAATACTCACACACATAATATTTTAGATCCGAATTAGATTTTTTTTTTTTTTTTGCCAATTCTATACATTAAAGTTTATATCTTTAGGTGCTTTTAGACATTTTGTCTTTACAAAATAGTTTAGTGGAATTTTAAGTGACTTAACATTTTTTAAGAATAATGTAGAATATTTTAGATATCTTTACATATGTTATTTTAGGTATTTTTAATACATTAAACACACATGTTTTATGTTCTTTTGTACATGATAATTTTATATTGTACAACAAACCAATATATGTAAATTATATCACATTTTAATCCCAAATATTTAATTTATTATTATTATTTTTATTTAATGCTATTTACCTTTATCTTTATTTTATAATTATTATTTAATATTATTTTCCCGTGCATAGCACGGGCTACGCACTAGTTTAATTGCCTAGAGGATATTCATCTTAATAACTTGGATGTTAAAGAGGCAAACATCTCTGCTTGTCCCTCGTGATAAAATGGGCAGAGTAAATTGGCCTTTCGTATTAAAGTCTCCGCATGGCCTAACACATCACTCAAGGACCATCCAAGTTTCAAAAGCCCATTAACTTGTGAGACCTAGTTGAATTACATTTATTAATTAATTGGTTGGTTCTTATCCGGAGTGAATGCATCATCTGCTATCTCTACTCTGTTCATTGGAGATTCCGCGACACGCCGTTTGTAGACACATCTCGTCGTGTCGAGTCTAGGGTTTTTTCTTTTTTCATTTGCCTGAGATATTCAAAGCTCCATTCACAGTTGAAGAAAAATGGGTATATGGAACTATGTGTTGACGGTTCTTAAGGCGATGAACGTTACTCACTGTTGTGCCGGCAATTTCACCGCCCTGAACGAGCTCAATCTCATCGTTGCATAAGTAAAAAGTAAAAGAAAAAAAATCTCCCAACAATCGGTCAGCGAAACCGTGCACGAATGTAATCGCCAATCGGCCGCAATTGCTAGTTGGCCGCAACTGTGCACGACTGCAACTGTCGGTTGGCCGCGATAGTGCACGGCCGCAATCAAAATCCCACATCAATTGTATTTAAACGGAAAATACAAAAATGGAAAACAAAAAAGGAAACGTGAATTGCTAAACACCGCCGCTCTTTTATTTGATAAAAGTTATTGCCGAAATAAAAATTTTCTTTAAAAATTTTGATGGACTAATTGATGAAAAAAAAAGAGGAATAGACAACTGATTTGTAAATCATAATTTAGGAAAGAAATATGGAAAAATTGCTATTTGCCTAAACTAAGAAGGAAATGTGTACTAAGAGAAAAAACTAACAAAATTCTTACCTAGTTTGACAAAAGTTATTTATGTCTAATACCAAACCTAATTCCATAGCAAAAATAAATATACAAAAAATATTACGAAGCATGGATTTTCGTCATGTCAGCATCCGAAGTGTGCGAGTCTGCCACTTAGGCTTAACACGTTTTGAATTACTATACAGGGAGAGATTAGACAAAGATGTTGTTATTATATGGTATGTTAGTAGTGTTAGAGTAGGATACCCGGCGTTCCAATCAGATTGGACGTATTCTACTTGTAAATACAATCTATTGGAATTATATTAATTAAGAGGCATTACTTTATCTTAAGAGTAAGCATTTATCCTATATTTGCACTTAAGATAAAATCCCTAGATCACATATAGCTATAAGGTATGGTTGCGCATAGAGATGGTGATCATGGAACATACATTGAAAGCTGTGATCTTAAATAAAGTTCCAAGTCGATCGGATCGAGGAGGTGAATACTTGACTAATGAGTTTCTTGATTATTTAAAGGATAATGGGATTATCTCACAGTGGACACCTCCTGGAACTCCACAACTCAATGGGGTTTTAGAAAGGAGAAATCGAACACTGTTAGACATGGTTCGATCAATGATGAGTTCTACTAGTTTACCTCTTTCATTCTGGGGTTATGCCTTAGAAACAGCTGCACATATTTTGAATAGAGTGCCGAGTAAAGTTGTACCCAGCACACCTTATGAGATATGGTGTGGTAAATCACCCTCGTACAAATATTTGAAAGTATGGGGTTGTACTGCTTATGTGAAGCAGTTAGTGGGAGATAAGTTGGATATGAGATCCATCTTATGTAAATTTGTGGGGTATCCAAAAGAGTCTATTGGATACTATTTCTATGATCCCTCTGAACAAAAGGTGTTTGTTTCGAGGAATGCTGTATTCTTGGAGAAAGAGTTTCTCTTAGAAAATAGTGAGTCATAGAACTTAATGAAGAACCACAAGAAATTCCACTAAATACCACAAATAACATACCAGTAGAGACTGGACCATCTGAAACACAACCTCTTCGGAGATCTGAAAGGGTTTCTAGGGCGCCTGAGAGGCTATACCTATTGTCAAAAGACAATGAAGAGGGACTTCTTTTGGATAGTGATCCAATAAGCTATGATGAGGCAATGTTGGGCATTGACTCAGATAAATGGCAAGAAGCTATGCAATCCGAAATAGATTCCATGTATTCAAACAAAGTATGGACTTTGGTTGATCCACCAAAGGGTATTGTACCCATAGGTTGTAAATGGGTTTACAAACGAAAACGTGGTGTAGATGGAGAAGTGAATACTTTTAAAGCAAGACTGGTTGCTAAAGGTTATACTAAAAAACAAGGTGTTGATTATGAGAAAACTTTTTCACCAGTAGCAATGCTTAAATCTATTCGGATATTGCTAGCCATAGCTGCGTATTATGACTACGAGATGTTAGTGTTATTTTTGTTATGTTTTTATTAATGTTTTTATTATTATTTTTTATGTATTTTTAGTAAGTTTTTGGGATTTTGGGTAGTTTTTAGTTTTATTTAGTAATTTGTAATATTTAAGTATTTGTGTGGAATTTTGTATATTTTTCTTGTATTTTTCGAGTATTTGTAAAATAAAGGAACGGTCGAAAATCTCGGAAGAGCAGGATTTTGGAAAGTTATTGAGCATGATCACATTAATGGAAAGAGGAGCTCGTTAGCTACATACAGGAAAAAGCGGAACTCGATTTCGAGTTCGGATGAGTTTGTACGGAACAGGAGAGTAAAATCGAGCGAGTTGCCGACACATTGGAAGTTAAAAATCTCTAGATAATTGTATTCTAAGAGAAATTTGTATTGGCATACATCATTGAATAGAGGGGCTTGTTAGCGACGTGTAGAAAAAAACGGAACTCAATTCCGAGTTCGGACGAGCCCAAAACAAGCCCGAGAAGCAGAGCTGCCCGAGACGTGCGCGAATGCGCGCGGAAAAATCCACTCTCGGATTTTGTCCGAAAATTCCAACCTTTCTCTCATTTTTCCTATCTTCTTTCACCTTTTCTTGCATTTTTCTTGGTGTTTGAATTATTGTTGAACTTTGGTTGATGTTAGTTGATGTTAGTATGCTATTTACATCTATAAATAGCAACATTATCATCAAACAAAAGGCATGAACTTTTCCATATCATTTTATCTTTCCATGTTTCTATTTTTACTACATTTGTAAGTTTGAATTTGTAAGATTAAATTGTTGAAGATTGTTGAAGTTTGGATATTAAGTTTGCACTTGCTCTAGCTTGTGGATTACTAGTAAGTTTACTTTTTATTTTATGTTTATAATAGTTTATTTACATAAGAATTTGTATGTTAAAATTACTATGAGTAACTAATTTCCTAACTAGGGTTAGGGGATAATCGTTTCGGTTTATTATCATTTATAAGTATTTTTATTGCTCAATCTTTACAAATTTTATTAATATTATGGTTAAATGTTTGATCACCATTTTAATCTACATAGTCGATTTCATAACCGAAAGTGGCGAAGTTGATAGAACTTGATTTGTTTAGAATAGACATATTCGGAAACGTATTGTTTATGTGTTAACCGTTCCACTAATTCATTTATTTAAGTTTATTCGTATATTACGAGAGTTAGTACGGATAAACCTCTAGATGAGTAAATTAAGTGAGTCGTTTAACTGAGTAATTTAATTACCTATAAGTGTTAATAAAACCAGAATTGATTATTCCCAATACCCTAGACTTTTACATTTATTAAAACTTATCTTTGTCATTTTAGTCCCTCCACATGTATGCACCGAATTGTCTTGGAAGATGGTGCTAAGCCATTTCGGGATAGCCAACGGCGGCTTAATCCGAATATGATGGAAGTTGTTAAAAAGGAGGTGTTAAAGCTCTATTCTGAGGGGCTTATATTTTCCGTGGCCGATAGCGAATGGGTGAGCCCTATCCATGTGGTACCAAAGAAAGGCGGTATCACTGTTATTGAGAATGAGAAGAAAGAGATGATTCCGACCCGTATCACTACGGGATGGCGGATGTGTATCGACTATCGGCGACTCAATGCTGTGACGAAGAAGGACCATTTTCCATTGCCTTTCATTGATCAAATCCTCGACCGCCTATCAGGACATCAATACTACTGCTTTCTTGATGGTCTTTCTGGCTACTACCAAGTAGCTATCGCTCCCGAGGATCAGCCCAAGACCACGTTCACATGCCCGTTTGGAACCTTTGCCTTTAGACGGATGCCTTTTGGACTTTGCAACGCACCCGGAACCTTCCAAAGGTGCATGTTTTCTATCTTCTCCGACATGCTCGAGGACTTCCTCCAGGTATTTATGGACGATTTTTCTATCTTTGGTGATTCTTTTTCTCTTTGTCTCCGGAATTTATCTCGAGTTCTCGAGCGTTGCATTGAGTCTAATTTGACATTAAGTTGGGAAAAGAGTCATTTTATGGTAAAAAGTGGAGTCGTTTTGGGGCACGTTGTTTCCAGTCATGGGATTGAAGTCGACAAGGCTAAGGTCGATGTAATTGAAAAACTTCCCCCTCCCATAAATGTTAAAGGCGTTAGAAGTTTTTTGGGACATGCCGGTTTCTATAGGCGGTTTATCAAAGATTTTTCGAAAATAAGCCAACCATTATGTCGCTTGCTTGCTAACGATGTGCCGTTTGTTTTTGATAATGCATGTTTAGATGCTTTTGAAAAGTTGAAAAATAAGCTCGTGACAGCACCTATTGTGATTGCGCCGGATTGGTCATTACCCTTTGAAATAATGTGTGACGCGTCAAATCTTGCGGTTGGAGCCGTTTTGGGTCAACGAGTTGATAAATTACTTCGCGTAATTTACTATGCTAGTTTGACTTTAAACGGCGCTCAATTGAATTACACGACGACTGAAAAAGAGCTTCTTGCCGTAGTTTTTTCTCTCAATAAATTTAGATCTTATATTTTGGGATCTAAAGTAATTGTGCATTCTGATCATGCGGCATTAAGGTATCTTTTGAGTAAAACTCAATCGAAACCAAGACTTATTCGGTGGATTTTACTTTTACAAGAATTTGACGTTGAAATTCGTAATAGAAAAGGGTGTGAAAATGTTGTAGCTGATCATTTGTCTCGGATTATTCCTTCCGATTCATCACTTACATTGCATGAGTATGTTAGCATTAATGACGATTTTCCATATGAGCAATTAAGTGAAGTGTCGAGTCATCCATGGTACGCGGATATAGTAAATTATTTATCCGATGGTGTTTTGTTGGCTAACCTATCTTCCCAAGAGAAGAAACGATTTGTTGCATCATGTAGGAAATATTTTTGGGACGATCCATTTCTTTACAAGATGGGGAAGGACGAGGTACTACGGAGATGTGTACCCGAGGAGGAGCAAGCAGATGTTCTTGCCTTTTGCCACAACCTTCATTGCGGAGGTCAATTTGGGGGTCGAAAGACCGCCTTTAAGGTCCTCCAATCAGGTTTGTTTTGGCCAACACTATTTAAAGATGCTCATAATTTTTTTCGTGCTTGTGATCGATGCCAAAGAATTGGGAATATCGGTCCTACAAACGAGATGCCCCTTGTAAATAATTTACAAGTAGAGATTTTCGATGTATGGGGTATCGACTTTATGGGACCATTTCCTAAATCTTTTGGTTTCGAGTACATTTTACTCGCCGTAGATTACGTGTCCAAATGGGTCGAGGCTATCCCCACAAGGACATGTGATGCTAATGTGGTTATCAAGTTTTTGCGTAGCAATATCTTGAGCAGATTTGGATTTCCACGAGCAGTTGTGAGCGACGGGGGCAAACACTTTTGCAACCGTATTTTCGAAAAATTGATGACGAAATATGGGATTTCCCATAAAGTGGCCACTGCATACCATCCACAGACGTCGGGGCAAGCTGAGACGAGTAACAAACAAATAAAGAGCATCTTGGAGAAAACCGTGAATTCTTCACGGAAGGATTGGTCGAGTCGTCTCGACGACGCTCTGTGGGCTCAAAGAACCGCTTTCAAAGGTGTGTTGGGGATGAGTCCATTTCGACTCGTTTACGGAAAGGCGTGCCACCTCCCGGTTGAGATCGAACACAAAGCATTTTGGGCAATAAAGAAGATGAACTTTGACCTTGATACCTCCGGAAAAGAACGACTGTTGCAGCTCTCGGAACTTGAGGAATTGAGGAACGAGGCATATGAGAATTCGAAGATTTACAAGGACAAGGTCAAACGACTACACGACGCTCGCATTGTTCGAAAGGAATTAGCACCGGGTATGCAAGTTCTACTTTTTAACTCCCGACTTCGTCTATTTCCGGGAAAACTTAAGTCTCGGTGGAGTGGCCCGTTTATTATCGATGAAGTCCTATCTTTTGGAGCAGTTCGACTCCGAAATTCATCTACCGGTGAGTTATTTGTTGTCAACGGACAAAGGATAAAGCCATATATTGGAGGAGAAATCGGGAAGAAGCATGTCGAGACCGTTAATCTCGGCGAACCATAGTACGATTGATCGTTACAATGCCGAGCTCTAGGCAATAAACCGAGCAATTTTGTATATATTATTAAAAAAAATATATATATATAAAAAAAATAAAGAAAAAAAAAGAAAAAAAAAAGATAATTAAAAAAAAAAATGAAGATCCCGAATCATCGTGATGTGTTGAAGAAAATACCGGCCCATGCACGATTCTTCAAGGAAGTTGCCACGAACAAGAAAAGGTCCGACAGTGACGGGGATGTGATAATCTGTGAGGCAGAGAGTGTTTTGCATCATCTCTTGCCAAAGAAAGAAATAGATCCCGGAGGCTTCGTGATCAACATTGCCTTCGGGAATGAAAAAGAGGCTTTGGGAATGCTTGATCTTGGAGCGGGCATAAATCTCATGCCACTATTTGTTTATCGACAGTTCAAGCTTAAGGGTTTGAAGCCTACATCCATCCTACATCCATCAGTCGGTTAGTTATACTCTTTTGCACCGCGAATCGACAATGGGGACATTGTATGATTTTAAGTGTGGGGGAGTTTTACGTGAATATGTGGTTAAAATATATATATATATATATATATATGTACATAAAAAAAATAAAAAATAAAAATCAGAAAAAAATAAAATAAAAAAAATGAAAAAAAAAAAATTGTTTGAATTGTTTTGTTTAAGTTTTTATCTTTGTTCGGGACGAACAAAGAATTAAGTGTGGGGGAGTTGTTAGTGTTATTTTTGTTATGTTTTTATTAATGTTTTTTATTATTATTTTTATGTATTTTTAGTAAGTTTGTGGGATTTTGGGTAGTTTTTAGTTTTATTTAGTAATTTGTAATATTTAAGTATTTGTGTGGAATTTTGTATATTTTTCTTGTATTTTTCGAGTATTTGTAAAATAAAGGAACGGTCGAAAATCTCGGAAGAGCAGGATTTTGGAAAGTTATTGAGCATGATCACATTAATGGAAAGAGGAGCTTGTTAGCTACACACAGGAAAAAGCGGAACTCGATTTCGAGTTCGGATGAGTTCGTACGGAACCGAAGAGTAAAATCGAGCGAGTTGCCGACACCTTGGAAGTTAAAAATCCTTAGATAATTGTATTCTGGGTGAAATTTGTATTGGCATACATCATTGAATAGAGGGGTTCGTTAGCAACGCGTAGAAAAAAACGGAACTCAATTCCGAGTTCGGACGAGCCCAAAACGAGCCCGAGAAGCAGAGCTGCCCGAGACGTGCGCGAATGCGCGCGGAAAAATTCATTCTCGGATTTTGTCCGAAAATTCCAACCTTTCTCTCATTTTTCCTATCTTCTTTGACCTTTTCTTGCATTTTTCTTGGTGGTTGAATTATTGTTGAACTTTGGTTGATGTTAGTTGATGTTAGTATGCTATTTATATCTATAAATAGCAACATTATCATAAAAAAAAAGGGGGAGGAAAAAGAAAAGGGAATTTTTCCATATCATTTTATCTTTCCACATTTCTATTTTTACTACATTTGTAAGTTTGAATTTGTAAGATTAAATTGTTGAAGATTGTTGAAGTTTGGACATTAAGTTTGCACTTGCTCTAGCTTGTGGATTACTAGTAAGTTTTCTTTTTATTTTATGTTTATAATGGTTTATTTACATAAGAATTTGTATGTTAAAATTACTATGAGTAACTAATTTCCTAACTAGGGTTAGGGGATAATCGTTTCGGTTTATTATCGTTTATAAGTATTTTTATTGCTCAATCTTTACAAATTTTATTAATATTATGGTTAAATGTTTGATCACCATTTTAATCTACATAATCGATTTCATAACCGAAAGGGGCGAAGTTGATAGAACTTGATTTGTTTAGAATAGACATATTCGGAAACGTATTGTTTATGTGTTAACCGTTCCACTAATTCATTTATTTAAGTTTATTCGTATATTACGAGAGTTAGTACGGATAAACCTCTAGATGAGTAAATTAAGTGAATCGTTTAACTGAGTAATTTAATTACCGATAAGTGTTAATAAAACCAGAATTGATTATTCCCAATACCCTAGACTTTTACATTTATTAAAACTTATCTTTGTCATTTTAGTTATTCTTTTTTCTTCCTTAAAACTTTATAGTTTGAAAGTATTTAACTAGTAGAACAATTTATTTGTTTGAAAGTATTTAACTAGTAGAACAATTTATTTGTTTGAAAGTTTTTACTAGTAGAACAACTTATAGTTTGAAAGTATTTAACTAGTAGAACAATTTATTTGTTTGAAAGTTTTTACTAGTAGAACAAATTATAGTTTGAAAGTATTTACGAGTAAAACGATTTTATCGTTAGAAAGTATTTACTAGTAAAACAACTTTATCATTTGAAAGGTTTTCCGAGTAAAATGATAGCATTTATGTTACTTTTAATTTAGTTTAAAACACCATTATTAAAATGAATTAGAATGTTTAGGAATATTTTCTCTTTTGTGAATTGAATAAACATACAATTCAATCCGGCTAACCTTCCTTAGAGAACGACCCGAGTCGGGTAACTCGGTTATTACTTGCCCAAAAATATTACCAACACGAGATATGGCAAATGGATGTGAAAACTGCTTTTCTTAATGGAAACATTAAGGAAGACATTTATATGAAACAACAGCAAGGTTTCATATCCAGTGGGAGTGAACAAATGGTTTGTAAACTTCAAAGGTCCATTTATGGACTTAAACAAGCTTCAAGGAGTTGGAACATCCGGTTTGATGAAACGATCAAAACTTTTGATTTTCATAAAAATCCGGATGAACCATGTGTTTATAAGAAGGTTAGTGGGAGTGCAGTTACATTTGTTGTTTTTTATGTTGATGACATCCTACTCATTGGGAATGATGTAGGGATGTTGCAGTCAACAAGGACATGGTTGTCGCAACAGTTTTCCATGAAAGACTTGGGACAAGCATCCTTTATCCTAGGGATAAAAATCTATAGAGATAGATTTAAAAGGATGATCGGACTATCCCAGTCTATGTACATAAATAAGGTGCTAAAACGGTTTAGCATGGAAGAATCCAAACGTGGATATATTCCAATGAGTCATGGTGTTTCAATTTCTAAGATGATGTCTCCAAAGACACCTGAAGAAAGAGAACGGATGAGTCATATACCTTATGCATCAGCTATTGGTAGCATAATGTATGCAATGTTATGTACAAGACCTGATGTGGCTCATGCACTTAGTGTAACGAGCAGATATCAGTCTAATCCAGGTGAAGAACATTGGAAAGCCGTTAAGATGATTCTTAAGTACTTACGAAGAACTAAGGATATCTTTATGGTATACGGCAATGGAGAACTGACACTAGAAGGCTTTACAGATTCTAGTTTTCAGTCCGATAAAGATGACTATAAATCCATGTCTGGATACTTATTCACTCTGAATGGAGCAGCAGTCAGTTGGAAAAGTTCCAAACAAGAAACAATTGCTGACTCTACGACAGAGGCTGAATATATTGCTGCATCTGATGCTGCAAAAGAAGCTTTTTGGATAAGGAACTTCATTCAAGGGTTGGGTGTAGTACCATCCGTTGTTGATCCAATAACGATTTATTGTGATAACAATGGGGCTATTGCGCAAGCAAAGGAGCCAAGATCTCATCAAAGATCCAAACACATTATGAGACGATACCATTTGATTAGAGAAATCATTGGTAGAGGCGACGTCGTAATGGAGCGAGTCGACTCAGCAGAAAATATAGCAGACCCCTTAACTAAGCCTTTATCACAGAAAGTATTCGAAGGACATCTTGAGAAGATGGGTCTAAGATACATGTGTGATTGGAACTAGGGCAAGTGGGAGATTGTTAGAGTAGGATACCCGGCGTTCCAATCAGATTGGACGTATTCTACTTGTAAATACAATCTATTGGAATTATATTAATTAAAAGGCATTACTTTATCTTAAGAGTAAGCATTTATCCTATATTTGCACTTAAGATAAAATCCCTAGATCACATATAGCTATAAGGTATGGTTGCGCATAGAGATGGTGATCATGGAACATACGTTGAAAGTTGTGATCTTAAATAAAGTTCCAAGTCGATGGATGTTTCGAGAAGGGATATCGAATAATCCATAAAAGACTTGTACATAGTATGTATGCTTGTTTGACAAGAATGTTGCATTCCATCAACATTAGCGTGGGACGCAAGTACATATATGTGGGTGCTTGTTAGAGAACAAGTTCACTGAACATGACCGTATGAAAATTCTTAATGAAGAATTATTTTAGTTAATAATCTGTCGAATAAGAATTTTCATGTTACAATAGTACATGACTAATCCTTAGACTTGAGGCACAATGGTAACTTTGTGCATATTACGTTCTACTTTGATTTATCCTTTTGGTTGCTAGCACAATCGTATAAAGGGATATTTTGGGTATTATGTTAATATGTATGGAAGTTTGTTAATGGCCAACAAAGGATTCGACACGTATGAAGATACGATAATTTCCTATGTATTTCATAGTTAGTAATTCAAAGTCCTTGGCCAAGGCGGGATGAATAGAGATTCACACATGAATTACTAAACATGAAATAGAATCATAGTTATTAAATCAATTTGGGTTTCGACTAAAATCATACCCAAGATTTAATCGGGAAATTGGATGTCGAAAGGATTTTACATGTATGGACTTGTAATTGAAATAGGTTTACTCGCTATTCACTTAATACTAGATTCATGCTACTTGCTAGATGTTCCCATGATATGTGGGTTCTTGAATTAAAGAGTTAATTCATGAATAAGAGTTAATTTGATTAACTCAAATTACAAATAGTTGTAAACTCACTACTAGTATTAATTGTGAACCTAAAAGGTCACACCTAAATTTGAATGAAGGTTAAATTCAAATAGTAATTCTAAAGAGTTAGAATTAATTGACAAAATCTAATTTGATTAGATGTCAATTAAAGGAATATATTAAATTAATCAATTGGATTGATTAATTGAATTTTGGATATTAATTTAGTAATTAATGGAATTACTAATTAATATTTGGAATTTAAAATTAGATTTTAAATTTCAAATCCAAATAATAATATGATTATTAAATGAGGAAATGGAATAAAAGATTAAAATAATAAAGTCTTGAAAGCTGCTTCCAAGAATTATTATTTTATGATATATCTTTAATATGATTAAAGATTAAATATTAATAAGAATAATTAATTACGGTAGTTAAGAGATGCTATCTACTTAACATAATTAATCTTATTCTTATTAATTGAATATTGGGTGGGGAATAGTCTTGTTCAAGACTTAATATTTTATGAAAATATTCTTGAAGACTTTTAATATTTTATGAAAATATTCTACCCAATATTATTATTTTATACTAAAATGTTTAGTATAAATATGGACATGTTTGATGTTCAAATTCAATCTTGAGATTTGATCTTAATGAATTCCATATAAGTTTTCAAAGAGTTGAAAAAGAGAGAATTAAGAAATGTTCTAAGTTTTTAAGAAGAAAATTTAAGTGTTGAATAATCTCTCAAAATACAAGAAAGAGTTCTTGTAAATCTTATCATAAATATATAGATATTTGAGCTAAGTTTAAAAAGGAGTTTTGAACTTAGTCTTGAGATAAGATTTGATCTTAAGTTTTTCAAATAGTTGAAAAGAGAGAAAAGAAGAAGTGTTCTTCAAAATCTTCAAACAAGAAAGAGTTATTGTGAAAATTTCCTCATAAATAAATATTCTTTTACTTATTGATAAAACCGATTAGTTTCTACTAGCGAAGAAACTAGTTCGGAACCGAACTTCAAAAGGTGGATATGTTTAGAGGGAAGACACGTGGATTCCTTAAGCGAGTAAACACAAAGTGTTGCTGTTACCAAACCGGGAATCGATTCCCTCATCCATCGAGAATTTTGAAGGAGTTCAAGACTAAGGTAAATTTAGAATTTACTTACAACAAAAACAAAATATGTATTATTACATGTTATTAAAGATGAAGATCTGTTAATTCGCCACATGTATGTACGAGTAAAGTATTTAAAGGTTAAATATTTGTTTTGAAAAATTTTAAATTCCGCTGCATATAGCTCGTACAGTACAGACGAATCAAACAGTGGTATCAGAGCCACGGTTATCATCTTTAAAAACAGATTTTGATTTGTTAACGTTTATAAGATAAACATAATAATTAAATGTTTATTTGATAAACATATTAATTATTAAAACTAAAATTCGATTTTACCCACATGAGTCGTGTGAATGAGTCACACGAGTCGTGTGGGGCCACACGGGTCGTGTGATGTGTCACACGGGTCGTGTGGTTAATCAAAATGTTCGAATTTTCGTGAAAGCAGGTCCACACGAGTCGTGTGAGTAGTCACACGAGTCGTGTGGCTTATCAAAAAGTTTGATGTTGTTTTCGGCAATTTCACACGAGTCGTGTGATTTGATCACACGAGTCGTGTGAGTTCACACGAGTCGTGTGAGTAGTCACACGAGTCGTGTGGCTTATCAAAAAGTTTGATAATGCTCTCGGGTTTTTCACACGAGTCGTGTGATATTTTGACACGAGTCGTGTGGCATGACACGAGTCGTGTGACCAGTCGTGTGGCATGACACGAGTCGTGTGACCAGTCGTGTGACCCAGTCGTGTGACTAAAACAAAAATTTTTTATGCTATAATTCATGAGATGAATGTTTTAGCATATTAAGGGATGATCATGAGCCTTTTCAATATGATTGAATGTTTGTCTTTTATTCAATGTGATTGAATGGTTGCATTTTTCAATATGATTGAATGAATGTAATTTATCAAGACCAGCGAGTCTCTTGAGTTATGATTTGTAAAATTTTAAGTTTTGTATCGTTAAAGATTAGATCTAGGTGGAGACCGTTCGATGAAAAAGGCCTACGCTTGTGTGGGTAATTTTACAAGTTGTAAATTTTGAAGGCCTGTGCTTGTACGGGTAGATAAAATAAAATGTAATAGAAGTAGTTCTATTTGTTTGTTTTATCACGTACATAGGCATAGACCCTTTTTGGCTCGAATGGGTTGCATAGGCAAGGACATGATCATCCCACCGTATGCATGCATTAGATGTATGTTAGGTTTATTTATGCGTTTGTGATTCATGTGATGAATAATACGGTAAATAAACACACGTAAAGATGGTAATCGATGAGATCTAAGGAACCCAAAAGAATTAATTTGATTAATTCAATATCATATCAATAATGGATAAAAATAAGCTGGGACTTATTAATCCAGGCCTTCCATCAAAAGTAGACGACATGAGATGCTACGATGTTTTATCATTGGCCACGAGTCGTGGGATGATTCTATGTCGAAAGTTGTGATCCCTACTAAGTATAGAGATACTCATGAGACGGATTCCTCTTTGTGTTGGCCATGAGTTGTGGAACACTCTGGTGGGACGTTATCATGAAAGTTTTGATGGGTTTGATTTGACACCGAGTAATATATACGGTCATAAAATTGAGGTATATAAGGAAAGGTGAGACAAAACATCTTGAAGGTTGTATAGAGATACAATTGTCAAAAGTTGACTACCGATAAAATTGTTTCATGCATGCTCATAAAATTGGGACATGAAATAATTTTATTGGACTTCAAGCCCACTATGAAAATTTGATTTTCATAATTAAAAACGGGTTTTCCGGGTTACGTGCTCTTTTTCGCCTCTTTGGTTTTGAGATTTCCAGTTTCGTTCTTCTTTTTCTCGTCGGTTCGGTAGTAGGTTCCAGCTTGCACTTTAAAATAGTGGGAGACATTTAATATTAAAGACCTAATGTTAAATGAATATGAATTCCATAGTCTAATTATTTTCTGCTTCGTTTGTTATTTTTGTAGATCACTCTACTAAAATGGCTAAGAATCCAATTGCAAGTATCATTGAACAAAACAAATTAACTGAACCCAATAAATGTTATCATTGTGGTAAAACTGGGCATTGGAAGAGGAATTGCAAGAAGTATCTTGCAAACCTGAAAAGTTCAGGTATTTATTTTGTTCAAGTTAACTTATCAGTTTACGATTCTTCTTGGGTATTGGATACCGGCTGTGGCTCACATATTTGCAATGATTTGCAAATGATGGCAAGAAGTAAAAAGCTAGAAAATGATGAAACAATTCTAAGGATGGGCAATGGGGCAAGAGTTGTCGCCAAAGCTATTGGGACTGCTTATCTAGCTTTAAATGATGGTGTAAAGATTTGTCTTACAAATTGTTTGTATGTTCCGGATGTTATAAGAAACATAATTTTATTCCAGTAATGGATAGAGAAGGTTTCAAGTTCGTAATTGAGAATGGAAGATGTTCCATTTTCAAAGATACAACTTTTATATATTCCGGAAATTTGACAAATGGTTTATATACCATTACACCAGAAAGTCCCATCCTAACCATTCAACAAAATAAAAAGAAATTAGATAATCATAGTTCATTCACAATTTGGCATGCTAGATTAGGTCATATATCTGAAAAGAGGATTCACAAATTGGGACCAAAACTCGACCTTAGGGGAGAGGAAAGGTTGCCTACATGTGAATCATGTCTTAAAGGAAAAATGACTAAATCACTATTTGTTGGACAAGTGGAGCGAGCTAATGGTCTGTTGGATTTGATCCATACAGATGTTTGTGGACCACTAAATGTTAGTGCCAAGGGGAACTACCACTATTTCGTAACTTTTACTGATGATTATTCACGATATGGTTATGTATACCTATTAAGGTACAAATCTGAAGTATTTGAAAAGTTCAAAGAATTCAGAAATGAAGTGGAGAAACAAATTGGTCGTAGTATTAAAATCCTTCGATCGGATCGAGGAGGTGAATACTTGACTAATGAGTTTCTTGATTATTTAAAGGATAATGGGATTATCTCACAGTGGACACCTCCTGGAACTCCACAACTCAATGGGGTTTCAGAAAGGAGAAATCGAACACTGTTAGACATGGTTCGATCAATGATGAGTTCCACTAGTTTACCTCTTTCATTCTGGGGTTATGCCTTAGAAACAGCTGCACATATTTTGAATAGAGTGCCGAGTAAAGCTGTACCCAACACACCTTATGAGATATGGTGTGGTAAATCACCCTCGTACAAATATTTGAAAGTATGGGGTTGTACTGCTTATGTGAAGCAGTTAGTGGGAGATAAGTTGGATATGAGATCCATCTTATATAAATTTGTGGGGTATCCAAAAGAGTCTATTGGATACTATTTCTATGATCCCTCTGAACAAAAGGTGTTTGTTTCGAGGAATGCTGTATTCTTGGAGAAAGAGTTTCTCTTAGAAAATAGTGGAGTCATAGAACTTAATGAAGAACCACAAGAAATTCCACTAAGTACCACAAATAACATACCAGTAGAGACTGGACCATCTGAAACACAACCTCTTCGGAGATCTGAAAGGGTTTCTAAGGCGCCTGAGAGGCTATACCTATTGTCAAAAGACAATGAAGAGGGACTTCTTTTGGATAGTGATCCAATAAGCTATGATGAGGCAATGTTGGACATTGACTCAGATAAATGGCAAGAAGCTATGCAATCCCAAAATGATTCCATGTATTTAAACAAAGTATGGACTTTGGTTGATCCACCACAGGGTATTGTACCCATAGGTTGTAAATGGGTTTACAAACAAAAACGTGGTGTAGATGGAGAAGTGAATACTTTTAAAGCAAGACTGGTTGCTAAAGGTTATACTCAAAAACAAGGTGTTGATTATGAGAAAACTTTTTCACCAGTAGCAATGCTTAAATCTATTCGGATATTGCTAGCCATAGCTGCGTATTATGACTACGAGATATGGCAAATGGATGTGAAAACTGCTTTTCTTAATGGAAACATTAAGGAAGACATTTATATGAAACAACCGCAAGGTTTCATATCCAGTGGGAGTGAACAAATGGTTTGTAAACTTCAAAGGTCCATTTATGGACTTAAACAAGCTTCAAGGAGTTGGAACATCCGGTTTGATGAAACGATCAAAACGTTTGATTTTCAAAAAAATCCGGATGAACCATGTGTTTATAAGAAGGTTAGTGGGAGTGCAGTTACATTTGTTGTTTTTTATGTTGATGACATCCTACTCATTGGGAATGATGTAGGGATGTCGCAGTCAACAAGGACATGGTTGTCGCAATAGTTTTCCATGAAAGACTTGGGAGAAGCATCCTTTATCCTAGGGATAAAAATCTATAGAGATAGATTTAAAAGGATGATCGGACTATCCCAGTCTATGTACATAAATAAGGTGCTAAAACGGTTTAGCATGGAAGAATCCAAACGTGGATATATTCCAATGAGTCATGGTGTTTCAATTTCTAAGATGATGTCTCCAAAGACACCTGAAGAAAGAGAACGGATGAGTCATATACCTTATGCATCAGCTATTGGTAGCATAATGTATGCAATGTTATGTACAAGACCTGATGTGGCTCATGCACTTAGTGTAACGAGCAGATATCAGTCTAATCCAGGTGAAGAACACTGGAAAGCCGTTAAGATGATTCTTAAGTACTTACGAAGAACTAAGGATATCTTTATGGTATACGGCAATAGAGAACTGAAACTAGAAGGCTTTACAGATTCTGGTTTTCAGTCCGATAAAGATGACTATAAATCCATGTCTGGATACTTATTCACTCTGAATGGAGCAGCAGTCAGTTGGAAAAGTTCCAAACAAGAAACGATTGCTGACTCTACGACAGAGGCTGAATATATTGCTGCATCTGATGCTGCAAAAGAAGCTGTTTGGATAAGGAACTTCATCCAAGGGTTGGGTGTAGTACCATCCGTTGTTGATCCAATAACGATTTATTGTGATAACAATGGGGCTATTGCGCAAGCAAAGGAGCCAAGATCTCATCAAAGATCCAAACACATTATGAGACGATACCATTTGATTAGAGAAATCATTGGTAGAGGCGACGTCGTAATGAAGCGAGTCGACTCAGCAGAAAATATAGCAGACCCCTTAACTAAGCCTTTATCACAGAAAGTATTCGAAGGACATCTTGAGAAGATGGGTCTAAGATACATGTGTGATTGGAACTAGGGCAAGTGAGAGATTGTTAGAGTAGGATACCCGGCGTTCCAATCAGATTGGACGTATTCTACTTGTAAATACAATCTATTGGAATTATATTAATTAAAAGGCATTACTTTATCTTAAGAGTAAGCATTTATCCTATATTTGCACTTAAGATAAAATCCCTAGATCACATATAGCTATAAGGTATGGTTGCGCATAGAGATGGTGATCATGGAACATACCTTGAAAGCTGTGATCTTAAATAAAGTTCCAAGTCGATGGATGTTTCGAGAAGGGATATCGAATAATCCATAAAAGACTTGTACATAGTATGTATGCTTGTTTGACAAGAATGTTGCATTCCATCAACATTAGCGTGGGACGCAAGTACATATATGTGGGTGCTTGTTAGAGAACAAGTTCACTGAACATGACCGTATGAAAATTCTTAATGAAGAATTATTTTAAATAATTATTCTGTCGAATAAGAATTTTCATGTTACAATAGTACATGACTAATCCTTAGACTTGAGGCACAATGGTAACTTTGTGCATATTACGTTCTACTTTTGGTTGCTAGCACAATCGTATAAAGGGATATTTTGGGTATTATGTTAATATGTATGGAAGTTTGTTAGTGGCCAACAAAGGATTCGACACGTATGAAGATACGAGAATTTCCTATGTATTTCATAGTTAGTAATTCAAAGTCCTTGGCCAAGGCGGGATGAATAGAGATTCACACATGAATTACTAAACATGAAATAGAATCATAGTTATTAAATCAATTTGGGTTTCGACTAAAATTATACCCAAGATTTAATCGGGAAATTGGATGTCGAAAGGATTTTACATGTATGGACTTGTAATTGAAATAGGTTTACTCGCTATTCACTTAATACTAGATTCATGCTACTTGTTAGATGTTCCCATGATATGTGGGTTCTTGAATTAAAGAGTTAATTCATGAATAAGAGTTAATTTGATTAACTCAAATTACAAAGAGTTGTAAACCCACTACTAGTATTAATTGTGAACCTAAAAGGTCACACCTAAATTTGAATGAAGGTTAAATTCAAATAGTAATTCTAAAGAGTTAGAATTAATTGACAAAATCTAATTTGATTAGATGTCAATTAAAGGAATATATTAAATTAATCAATTGGATTGATTAATTGAATTTTGGATATTAATCTAGTAATTAATGGAATTACTAATTAATATTTGGAGTTTGAAATTAGATTTTAAATTTCAAATCCAAATAATAATATGATTATTAAATGAGGAAATGGAATAAAAGATTAAAATAATAAAGTCTTGAAAGATGCTTTCAAGAATTATTATTTTATGATATATCTTTAATATGATTAAAGATTAAATATTAATAAGAATAATTAATTACGGTGGTTAAGAGATGCTATCTACTCAACATAATTAATCTTATTCTTATTAATTGAATATTGGGTGGGGAATAGTCTTGTTCAAGACTTAATATTTTATGAAAATATTTTTGAAGACTTTTAATATTTTATGAAAATATTCTACCCAATATTATTATTTTATACTAAAATGTTTAGTATAAATATGGACATGTTTGATGTTCAAATTCAATCTTGAGATTTGATCTTAATGAATTCCATATAAGTTTTCAAAGAGTTGAAAAAGAGAGAATTAAGAAATGTTCTAAGTTCTTAAGAAGAAAATTCAAGTGTTGAATAATCTCTCAAAATACAATAAAGAGTTGTTGTAAATCTTATCATAAATATATAGATATTTGAGCTAAGTTTAAAAAGGAGTTTTGAACTTAGTCTTGAGATAAGATTTGATCTTAAGATTTGATCTTAAGTTTTTCAAATAGTTGAAAAGAGAGAAAAGAAGAAGTGTTCTTCAAAATCTTCAAACAAGAAAGAGTTCTTGTGAAAATTTCCTCATAAATAAATATTCTTTTACTTATTCATAAAACCGATTACTTTCTACTAGCGAATAAACTAGTTCGGAACCGAACTTCAAAAGGTGGATACGTTTAGAGGGAAGACACGTGGTTCCTTAAGCGAGTAAACACAAAGTGTTGCTGTTACCAAACCGGGAATCGATTCCCTCATCCATCGACAATTTTGAAGGAGTTCAAGACTAAGGTAAATTTAGAATTTACTTACAACAAATCAAAATATGTATTATTACATGTTATTAAAGATGAAGATCTGTTAATTCGCCATATGTATGTACGAGTAAAGTATTTAAAGGTTAAATATTTGTTTTGAAAAATTTTAAATTCCGCTGCATATAGCTCGTACAGCACAGGCGAATCCAACAAGTAGTACTAAAATGGGCTTATGGGAAATGAAGAAAACAAAAACAAAAATTAAAGCTTTTACATTCTTCTTAAGATAAAACTGTTTCATAATATACTCACGGTTAACAACAAATGTCTTCAAGATACGACTTTGGACTTGTACAGAGCAACACTTTAAATATACAAACATTAGGTGAAAATGGTGGCAGCTAGGAGCAGACATCGCAAACCACCGAGGTCGTTATGCAGCCAAGCGTGCATTGAGGCTCTAAAAAGTGGTTGATTGAGTATACTCATCCCCAACATACTTTATTCGATTCTAGCATGCCTGGTGCATGATTATCGTTCATTTGACTAGCCCTAGCATTCGCCAATGATCAAAAGCTTGGGAATCTAGCAATCTTTGAGTTACTTAACTCAATTTTCAGCTTTAAACTTGCATTTTCACACACAAACACACACATATATATAACTTAGAATTAATTTTCCATTCACTTCAAAATGATTTAGAGAATTTTATAACTATTTCATTTACAAAAATAGAACCGAAAAATTGGTACAAAATCAATTTTTCCTACAATCTTACAAATAATTGAACTTATGGTAGGTCGTGTGTTAGGCCGGTCTAATTATTAAGTCGACATAATATTCTTACAAATATGCATACATTACAAAGTGTGACATTTGGTAGTATAAATACACATTTTTGTTAATGGGGTATTGTGGGTCGACCCACCTAATAGTTAGGTTGTGTCACCCAAGAATTGTGTTGAAATTAATGCATGTATGAAATGCTTGAGACTTCTAGTAAATCGTTATTTCATCATAATAGATATAGATAGCTTCTAACATTGAATCCTTGGTGAAATATTATCGGATAAACTAACCAGTTAATAGTAGAGTGATGTTTTGAACCTACCAGTTGTTTGTGTGCACCAAGATATTCACATAACAACAACTATAACAATTTCTTGTTGTCACATTGTCTCCATTCGGTCTTGGACCATATCTCGGTTTAGTAAGGAACCGAATATTACATATCAAGAACCGGAACCGATTCATACATATAAACATATAAAACATGGATATTTCACATATATAGTCGGTTCCTAGATTACTGCACATATACTTGGAAAGGAACCGGGAACCAAAACCGAAACCGAAACGTGCAAAAAATAACCGAGACCGAAAAGAATATACCGTGCTTAAAAAAGACAGTCATTTACTAAATGGATCAAACGGCTTTGAAGCAAAAGACATACTAAAATCAAAGTGCAATACACTAAAATCAAAGTGCTTCGAAGCAATACACTAAAACCAAAGTCATTTACAAAGCAATACACTAAAATCAAAGTGCTTCAAAAAACTAAATGGACAAGAGGAATATACTCATTTCAAAGTGCTTAAGAAAGACCGAGTGATAACAGAAACTAGTGCAGGGATATACACTCATATACTAAATGGATAACAAAAACTACTGTTACGGATAAATAGTGATGACTGGATCAAAAAATGATACTACTGGAGGGAAATCCATTGATGACTGGGATTTGAGTGATGACTGGGATCTGGTCAATGAGACGGATTGGATCCCCCGCATGGATCAAGGTATCTATACTCACATAAACTTCAAAGAGGTAAACCACCGGTGCTTGCGGTGCATTCGAATCTTCCCAAAGTGTCATTTTCTTGAGGTACGGAGACCCAATTTTTTCATCCACCCCCGCACATGAGAAATCACCAACGGGCAAAAAAACCTTTCGATAAAGTCCAGGCGGGTGTCCAGCCGGGTTCAAGTAACCGTTAAGAAAATCAGACACATCTAACGAGATGCCTCGCGGTATGGCGAGATCTAGAAGAAAAAAGAAAAATGTCAAAACAAACTAACAAACAACTACATAAATACCAAAGAAAAATGGAAAAAGAAAAACAATATAATATAATTACAACTTACATGGAGTTTCAAGTTGTTCGAACATGCGGACGGCCAGTCTGAAAAAATCAAGGACCTCAAGGCCAGTCTGTGGATGAGCAATATGTTTGTCGTATTGAGTCTTCCAAAAGGACCACGGTTTCCTCCTGCGTGGCGGCCTCAGATCTGGCCAATAGAGTTTCAGCTTCGCCACGAATGCGGGACCCCCTTTTTGCACCTCCTTCCTAAAGTCCGCCACTTGATCCCAGTGATCCCATAGTGGAGCTGGTTACCGGATTTTGTGGGATCCCGTACGCCGTGAATTGAGAATTCATGAGGGTAACTAAGCAGGACGTAATCTGGATAAGTCGGATCATTGGTATGCAGGTCGTTCATCTTCATTCCAAATACTGCCTTATTTTGTAGAACCATATCAAGTGCAGCCAATGGGTATCCAGGGAATATGGGAGGTACCTCAACAACATAAAGAGCAAAGAGAGATTAAGTAACAACATTAAGAGAATAGATAAATACACAGTTCCGAAAAAAGATATACTTGAGACATTTGGATTCTCTGTCTTGTTCAGTGATTCTGTCTTCTTCAACCCACTTCTGATTTAACCTGGCAGCAACATTTTGGGACAATTAATAAAAATTAGCCCTAATTAAGAGGGAAAAGGTGGATCATCTATGCAATCTACTACGAATCAATATATCCAACACGAAATGCAGCTTTTACAACCAATCCAAAAATATCATAGTAGAATCTGCAAACAACCGTTTCATAAAGTAGAAAGACGAATAGATGGATTTAAAAATTTATATACCTAAGCACCTTAATCAAATCACTTGTTTCCCCTGAAATATGCATATGCTATACTTTCTGAAGTATCCATAAGCTCAACAGTGTCTCTAAGCAAAATAACGCGAATCCAACCAGGTAAAAGATCCCAACCAAAACATGGTCAGAGAACAAATCAATAGCTGCAGGGATACCCGTTAATGATCTCCCATGGAAGACAATTGGATGGGGGCAATTGCAGCAAGAATGCACAAACCAATGTAAAGCAAATAGAACGAGAAAAACCAGCTAAAATTCAGTGCGCTATCAGTCCTCATTGCACGATACAAAGGCCTGTACCACAATACATATGAAAGGGGACAACCCATCAGGGCATATATAATGGCAAGCACGAAGATCCTGACTCCTACGGGCAGAAACCATCATATTAAATGCTAACTCGTTATTTGATTATGATATGGCTGGTGTATATAACAAGTAAAATCCAACTATATTTAACCCACATGAAACCTTAAATCCCAAGTTTACAGAATCATCAATTACATCATATTACAGAATAGTAGGAGTGCACAGAGTACTAATTCTATTCTAACAGTTACAGTACTAATACATGATAACATGAACGATTTTTTTCTTTTTAGAAAATGCAGCAATTACCACGAGAATATGAGAGGGTCGAGTCGGAGGCGTGGAGCAGGAGAAGCTTTTGTGTCGAACTTTGGAGTGCGACGGGCGTGAGTCGTGAGGACTGAGGACTGAGGACTGAGGAGAAGCGACGGGGTGACGGGAGTGAGGAATGAGGAGAGGAGAGGCAACGGGGCGTGAGCCGCAAGAAGAGAGGCGAGGGGCGAGGGTCGAGGGGAGACGGGCGACGGCCGACGGCCGACGGTGTCAGAGAGAGAAAGTGATGAGGCAGTTATGCGAGTAATGAGCAAAAATAAACCCTAAAGTGTGTATTCAATTGGGATTTTAAATGACATTTTAATATTTCTTAAAATTTTACACTTTTAAAGATTTTCAATATATATATCTACTACCTCTTACTTTTTAAATGTCATTTTGACTTTATCAACAATTAACTAAATAAATAGCATGTTGGATCTTTTGTACATAGTTTTCCATTATTATAATAAATAAACTACGTTTTTTCATATTCACTCTTTATATTTTCTCAAACATCCATCTCCACATTCCAGCCACTGCCACTGTTAATCATCAGATCCTTGACAAGTGTTAGGTTATGCCCTTCTGCAGTTCTTTGTGGAGGAAGAACTCCCAATCTAGGGACCCAGCCATGGTCTTGTATCTTTGTTTCTTGTCCACTTCTGATTTCTTTCCAAATTCCTTGTTTAAAAGTAGGAAGTAGAGCTAGCCAGTTATTCCACATCCAGGATGCAGGTGGTTTCTTTTTTGCTTAAAAAATGGATGATTTTGGGAAGTAATTGACTTGCAGCAGTTTACTAACCAAAAGTTGGGGATTTTTGGTGATCCTCCAGAGTTGCTTGAGAATGAGAGACTTGTTCAAGAGACTGAAATCTTGAAAGCCTAAACCACCATTCTGTTTGCGAATAGAAAGTAGTTTCCAGCTTTTCCAGTGTAGCCTTTTTTTCATTTCTTTGCCCTTGCTCCACCAGAAATGGGATCTTAGCTAGATCCTTGCATGTACCAGCTGGTAACATGAAGCAGGACATTGCATAGACATGTAAAGAGTTAAGGACAACCTTTATGAGGATCTCTTTTCCTGCAGTGGAGAGGTACTTGTTTTTCCAGTTTACCAGTCTCTTTCTTGCTGTTTGCAACACATAGTCAAAGGCTTCCTTCTTGGACCTTCCTATCCCCATAGGAAGTCCAAGGTACCTAGTTGATGAGTGAGGGGTGATGCCTTCGAGGATGTGACAGATGCTCCCTTTGGTGTTGTTATCGGTGTTCTTGCTAAAGAAGATAGTGGATTTAGACATGTTGACACTTTGCCATGAGAAGAGGTGGTATTTTCTGAGAATATCCCTGAGGTGCAATGCCTGGTCAGAAGTGGCTTTGCAGAACACCAATGAGTCATCTGTAAAGAGCAGATGGGAGAGGGTAGGGCCATCTCTTGCAGTTCTTAATCCTTTGAAAGTACCCACAGCAATAGCAGAGTGAATGAGAGCAGAGAAAGCCTGTGAGACAATGAGGAATAAGTAGGGGGATAGGGGATCCTCCTGCCTTAATCCCCTTGAAGGTTTTAGGTAGCCCACAGGTTCTCCATTTACCATGAAAGAGAATGAGGTGGTTGTGATGCAAGCAAATATCCACTTGATGAATGAAGAGTCAAATCCCATTTTTAGCATGATATCTCTGATACAACTCCATTCCACTCGGTCAAATGCTTTCAGCATGTCTAACTTCAGTGCCATAAAGCAATGAGGCCCTGTTCTGTGCCTGTTAAGGTAGTCGAAGGCCTCCTGAGCAATGATTATGTTATCCAAAATGTTCCTCCCTGGAAGGAAAGCTCCTTGAGCTTGACTGATGCAGGAGTTTAAGAATTCTTTTAATCTAGTTGCCAGGACCTTAGAAATCATCTTGTAGACCACCCCATACAGACTTATGGGTCTGAACTGAGTGATTAAAGTGGGGTTCAGACATTTAGGCACCAAAGTAACTAGGGTGTGATTCCAGTACCTTAGGATTTGACTAGAGGAAAAAAAAGCTGTAAACTGCTGCACAAAGGTCTTCTTTGACAATGGGCCAGAAGTGTTGGAAGAATAATGATGTCATTCCATCCTCTCCAGGAGCCTTTAGAGGATTCATCGAGAATAAAGCCTTTTGGATTTCAGCTTCTGAAATAGGTGTGAGTAGGGCTTCATTCATGTCTGCTGAGATTGAATGGGGGATGTGCTGAGTAATGTATGACGAACCTTGTGAGCCCCTGATGTAAAAAGATGTTGATAGTAGCTGGAATTTTCTTTGGCTATCTCCTCCTAGGTGTCACAGACTCTGTTGTCAGCAGTAATAAGTCTAGAGATTGCATTTCTTTTTCTTCTTTGCATAGCATATGCATGAAAAAAGCTAGTGTTTTGATCTCCATCTCTCAGCCATAGCACGCTTGACTTTTGCTGCCAATATAGTTCTTCTGTGGTTTGAGCCTGTTCTAGCTCCTTTCTAATAGTTTCCCATTCTTCTAAGTTTTTTCCTTCACCCATTTGTCTCATTTCTTCCAACTTCAATGTAAGAGACTCCATTTTCTGCTTCTGCTCTGATCTGAAGAATTTGCTCCATTTAGAGAGAGCTAGTCTAGTTTGCTTAATTTGTTCTTTGAGCCTGAAGAAGGGTGTGCCTTGTTGAGGGATAGACCATGCATTTTGCACCTATTCCTTACAACCTGCCCTTTGGAGCCACCTTTTGTCAAAGGTGAATCTTCTGGGTTTCTTGACTGTATGGACTTTGTCATCTAACAAAAGAACTCCATGGTCAGAAGCACTTCTGTAAAGGTTGGCAATCTGAGCTTGTGGGAATTTAGACATCCAAAAAAGAGAACCAAAGCCTCTGTCAAGCTATTTCTTCAACATAGCCTTCTTGGTCTCTATTGTTACCCCCAAGTGTAGTGATAGCCTGTCATTGGGATTTCATCCATCCCCATTGAAGAGATGAAGCTATTGAATGCAAGGAAGCTGTTAGCAGGTCTCAGCTTGCCTCCTCTTTTATCCTCTTGAGCTGTGATGTCATTCCAATCCCCTAAGATAGTCCAATAGTCACCCCAATCATGCTTATCCTGCTCTAGCAGCCTCCATTGGTTAGTTCTGATGGTTTTGTCTGTGTTCATGTAGACAAAGGAGATCCAACAGGGTAATTCAGATTGGATCATTGAGAATTGGACTTGGATGCAAAATTTTGTGCTTCTGATATTCAAAATCTGGGGATCAGAGTCCCATAATAGCAAAAGCCCACCTTTGGTGCCCAAAGGTTCCACAAAATAATTTATGTCCTCAAAACCTAGTTTTCTGCATACCTCCATAGAGATTTTTTTTGTTTTTTAATTTCAAACAGGAAAATAAAGTTTGGATGGTGAGATTGAATAATCTCTCTTATCTGGGATACTGTAGAGGGCCCACCAGACCTCTACAGTTCCACACCATAGCTTTCATTGGGGGGTTGGGGCCAATTATGGCTGGCTGCCTCCACCTTGTCCTTTGAAAGTTTTGGTTTTTTGAATGTCATCTGCTTAGCCTCATGTACTATAACAGTTGTTTTTTAGCTCTCTTCTTTGGTTCTCTTGTTGTGCTTGGGAGAAGGAATGACTTGTGTTGTTTCACTTTCTCTGGCCAGTCTGCAAACTTTTGAAGCTGCTCTCTTCCATGTCTTCCCTTGGACTAGTTTGATAGTCAAAGCAGGAGGTGCATAACCCTTTTCTATCTGCATGGCCATATATCCTTCCATGGGTACAGCTTGGACCTCTAAGGGTGGTTGGGTGCTGGAGTTGCTTTCCTGAATAGTGTGCATCACTGCTACTAATTCTTTACCTTTAGAAGACTGGTTAGATATGTGATAGGAAGCTGATGAATCTTCAATCCCTTATGAGTTAGGTTCACGAACATTGTTGAGTTTTTGCAAAAGGAGGTTAATGTTGTTAGCTTCTAGGCCCTGGGAGTGTTGCTGTGGAAAGGAATCATTTTTGCCTTCAGTTGAAGTGCTATGGATAGTGTTTCCTTCTTCCTGCGGTTGGGAGTATGTGCTATTTGTTGGAGAACTAGATATAATTGTACCTTCTAAAGCCTTCATCCATTCACCAAATAAACCTTCATTGAGAGAATTTGTAGCAAAGTCTTCCTCCTTATTTTAGGAACTTATTTAAATCACAAGTAAATAAATAGAAAACTTCCTTTTAATTTATTTTGCTTGCTTAACAAGAAATCTTCTAGAAAACACTTAGGTTTGTCGGACGATGCCAAACTGATATTCTTACAAGTATGATGCGATATTTGTCAACAGTTGATTTGTAAATGTGCTCTCCACTTGATAATGATGAAGGACATAAACTTGTCCATCCTTATGCTCGTCAATGAACTTGGGTATGTGAACAGGCCTTATGAGACAAGTTATCTGCCCACCCTTAAAAAAACGAATTATAATGCATCACATGAAAAAAAATTAATAATAGAAAGAAGTGACGAACCTCACTATCATGCAAAATTAACTCAATCACATTTTGTAAGAAATATTCTCGGACGATCTTTGAAACATGCTAATTATACGAAGCTTGAGCAGTAGCGTATTGGATCTCTTGATATTTCTAAAATGTGTTTCGTAAATAGAGTGTGTTGAACGCAATAATCATTGTTTACATTGGTCTTCTGAAATTGATTTATGTTTCATTTGTTAATTAGATCAATGCAAATATTTTTGGATATTTAGTTTATGTTTTTAATATTACATATCCAATTTTTTATTGGTAAGATTATAAAAAAAATTCAATTTCTCCGATTATTAGGAATGATAATCGTGCAAATTGGTTTTAATTTCTTAGGATATTATTTTAGAATTTTAATAAGATTACAATCAATTTTAGTTTTAATAAAAAAAAAAAAAACAAAAAACTTAAATTGTGCTACCTTATGGAATCAAATTTTATCATTTATATTAAAAAATAAGAATTGTAATCTAATATTTTTGTGCAAATGAAATTTATTTTCCTAAATGTAGTAGACGTTTTTTTTAGAATTTTATTTTTTTCAAATTACTATCAATATGAGTTTCAATATCTTCAAATTATGCTTATTTTAGGATTATTACATATTCGGTATTTAGTTGGTAAGATTATAAAAAAAATTCAATTGTCTTATTGTTAATTAGGTATGAAAATCGTGCAAATGAGTATTACTAAATCTAGGGTACTATTTTAGAATTTTAATAATGTTAATGATTATCAATTAGAGTTTAAAAAAACTTAAATTGTGCTACTTCATGGAATTTTAATAATGTTAATGATCACCTTGGGGTTGGTGATAGATGGTCCTCTGTGAAACTCAAGGTAAAAGTGGTGGTCTGCTTCTTATCTGGAATGATTCTTTCCATATGTTCAAAATAGTCAAGACACCCTTTTGTATTCCAGTAGAATTTTGGGATGAAGACAAAGTTAAAGTCTGTTGGGGGATTTTCTTGTATGCAAGCACATATAGCAAAGTAAGAATGATGTAGTGGGACTATCTCTTAGAATAACATGATTCTTGGGGTGATTACTAGTTTATTTGTGGTTATTAGAATGACATCACTACCCTTGAGGAGAAAAAATGAGGAATTTCAAGACCTCTATCTTCTTTTATATCTTTAAATAACTTCATCTCTCTGATGGGTATGTTAGATATTAGATGGACCGGGCATAAATACACTTGGGGAGACAATAGACAAGGTGAGGGGTATGTGGAAGAGCAACTGGATTGAGTTTTTGTCTCAATTGGGTGGATCTCTCTTTAACCTAATTCCCAAGTCTCTAATATCTTCAAGAGCTCCTCAGACCCCAGCCTCCTGCTCTTCAAGTCCAATCCAGATCTCAAACCCTGCAAAAAGAGATTCTTCTTTGACAAAAGATGGCTCCATAAAGAAGGTATTTCTGAAGTGGTGAAAGAAGCCTAGAATAGGAACCAATCAGAAACTCCAATGCATAAATTTCAAGCTAAGATAAAGGAGAATAGGATAAGCCTGCTGAAATGGATTAATTCTCTCAAATCAGACAATGCTGAAAAAATTGAGGTGTTCCATAGGCAACTTGTTGGACTAAGATGGGAGGGTAGCCTGAGGAATTGGGCACTGTGGGATAAACTTCAAAAAGAACTCAACTCAGCCCGTAAGTTTGAAGAACAGTATTGGCACCAAAAAGCTCGAATTGATTGGCTCAAGTATGGTGACAAGAACACCAAATACTTCCATGCCAAAACTGCCCAAAGGAGGAAGACAAATCATGTTTCCAGATTTATAAGAAATGACCTAATTGTGTGAAACCAGAGATGAAATAGCTCATTGTATTGAAGAGTTTTATGCAGACTTGTTCACCTCCTAAGGACCTGGTTGAGATGAAAATGTTCTAGAAGGTCTGCTCCCTGTTATCACTGTTTAAATGAAAACTGAGTTGATAAATCCAGTGGATGAGAAAAAAGTTAAAGAAGCTCTATTCTCAATTTCCCCTCACAAAACACCTAAGCAGGATGGTATGACATCTGCTTTCTTTCAATGTTTTTGGACAATCATTAAAACTGATTTGTTCTCTATGGTTTTTAGTTTTTTTAAGTTTGGTTTTATTCCAATAATCATAAATCACATAATGGTCACTCTTATTCCAAAAGTTCTTAATCCTGAAAAAGTCTCTCAATTCAGACCCATAAGTCTGTGCAGTATAGCTTACAAGGTCATTTTAAAAATCCTCAGAAAAGCTCAAGCCTGTCTAGATCACTGCATTTCTGAAAACCAATAAGCCTTTTTGCCTTTAAGACTTATCCTTGATAATGTAATTATAGTCCATGAAGCTTTGCATTTTCTCAATACACATAGGAATGGGAACTCTTTCTACGTGGCCATTAAGCTTGATATGGCCAAAGTATTGATAAAGTGAAATGGCATTGTGTTAGACTAAACATGTTAAAATTTGGGTTAAATGCTACCTTTGGAATGTGGATCCGAAAACAAACCTCCTCAAAATACCTTGGATTACATATGGGTATAGAAAAATAAAATATTCTAACAATTTCTTATATTGAAGAAGCTGTTAAAAAAAGGCTCTCATCTTGGAAAAACAAGTTTTTGTCTTCTGCAGGTAAGGAAATCATATTGAAGTCTATGTTATAAGTACTACCAATCTATGCAATGTCCTTCTTCCTTCTTCTAAAGAAGTTCAGCTCAAAATTGGCTAGAATCTTTGCATCTTTCTGGTGGGATCAGAACCAGAACCAATATGATTCCATCCACTAAAAATCTTGGGATTTGCTTACTCTGCCTAAAGATAAAGGAGGTTTGGGGTTTCATAATATACACCTTATGAACATAGTACTTATCTCAAAGAAGTTATGAAGGATTCTCAATAACCCTGATCATCTTGTCAGCAAAATTGTGAAGGCCAGATATTTACCAAATGGAACCATTATGTCAGCTCAGAAAAAGCAAAGTGGCTCCTGGCTTTGGACCAACTGGATGAATGCCAAGTGTGATTTCACCATAGGAGCTAGATACTAAGTCAAATCAGGAGCTACAGTTAACATCTGGACTCACCCTTGGATCCCTAATCTAAAAAGGGTTCAAACCTAGCTCTGATAACCCTAGAAAGCAAGATCTTACCTGGGTTTGTGAACTCTTTGATGACTTTGGCCGGAATTGGAATGTTAGCTTGTTCAGAGTGTTGTTGTATATACTGAAACCTTGGCTTTAGATGTATTTACACTTAACCCGTTTGAATGAGAATCATGTTTAATTGAACATTTTATGTTCTGTTGTTTTGCACTTAATGGGTCGTCATCGGGTGAACAGAAGATCATTCTATCAGTTACTTGTGAAACAAGAATTTGTGGTTCACAACCTAGATGGAAATGAACACCCCATTCGAACGGTTGTAGTGTTAACCGTACAGTTAGTCTTGAATGATTAGTTACACTAGTACACTTTGTGTATTAAACGAATCCTAGAGAGGAGAAGTTCATTTTATACTGATTATCGTAAATGAACTAGGCCTCAGTTAATTACTGCGTACTCTTAACCCGTAAGATATAAACAGGCATGTGCATGCAATTAATATTACTTTGATTCACTTGGGTGAGATTCGGTTTACTGGATCAATAAACTTAATGTTTTGGGTTGTATTATTGTATGTACGATGTACTGTTAGAATATTTACGGCCACCGTGTGCGATAGTTTGATGGTGTCCCCGAAATGAAGGATTATTATGTTAAATGTGGCCAGTGGAATTTATTCCGACAAAATAATAATGTGATGAGTGGTACTATCTCGGTTATAGATGTCGATTATTATAATTGTCAGTAATTAAATTAATTGATGACATTATATCTTAAACACGGGGAGGTAATTCGAATAATTATTATTGGAGACTCGAATATAATTTGAGAATTAAATTGAGAGTTTATTCAATAATACTACTTTAGTGGAATGTACAGATTATTCCTATTTGGGTTTGGTAAGCTTGGTCTATAGTCTAATCCAAATAGGAGAAGCCCAATTTAATACATCCATAGGGTCCCTGTTGTAGCCTATAAATACTTCACATCTCTTAGTATTAGGAGACTAATTAAGAGAACAGAAAAACACGCCCCAAACAGATGAGAGACGTCGCCCCTTTTTGATCTCTTCTCTCTCTTGTGTTCTCTTCTTCTTCTCTAAGTAATTCCAATAGAGATATCTTCGATCTATCGCCCACCAAGATGATCGGATGAGATGTCGGGTAATACAACAGAAGATCTGAGGTTGTCGAGTGATCTGTATATATTTATCCAACCTCGTAATATATATATTCTACCCCGTAATGTTTCTGTAACTCGCGGGGTTGTCCGTTCTTCACAAAAAGACAGATTTATGTATACCAGATGTATTGGGACTGACCGCCAACCTTCGACGACCATCCAACAACGATCGGCACACTTTCGGTGACCAGCCGCGGCCGTGCCGGACCAGCACGCGCCGCCACGGCGTGGCTGGAGGATTTCCTCACGCGCCCAGCACATCCAGCTCGCCAGTCCACCATAGTACGCATGGCCCAACAGCGAGGAAGCCTACAGTTCGCGTGTGGTCTAACCAGAGGAAGGCCCAACGTGGGAGGAGGCCCGATACGCGTGAGAGCCCATCAGCGGAGCAAATCCAATGCGCAGGCAGCGCGGCCCGTGTCTAGCCCGCGCGCCCGTCCTCCTCACATTCTGAAGCTCGTGGGCTCGAATCCAGCCCGCGAGCGGCCCGCGATGCCCATTCTCTGTCCAGCGTGGCCCAGTGGCATGTTGTGGCCCACTCCGGCCCAAGCGACGTGGCCTAACCTTCGCAGACCGGCCCAACAGCTTGGACAGCCTTCCAACTAGCCCAGATTGCTCCAGAAGCGGTCCAATTCACTCCAACTCGGCCCAGGAGCATCTAGAATCGGTCCGGCTGCAGTCTAATGGGTTCGGGTCTATTCGGTGAGTTTGGGACAGGTTCGGAACGATCCAAAATGATTGGGGAGCGATCCGTTGAGTCCAAAAAATAAAAAACGGTACGCTTTGAACCCTTGCTTCTAGTTCTGCTGTGCTTAGGGTTTAAATTTGTAGATAATCCGTGACTTACATATTATCGAGATCCTCATAGATCTCAACAAGTGATATCAGAGCAATTGGTTTAATTCGATTTTTGTGCAATGTTTGGATTTTAGGGGCTTATGTGAATTACGTGCGTACGGGCGCGGCCATATTTTGTGGAATATTATTGCATAACTCAGTTTTGCAGGATAATGTGTTTCAATTGTTATGGCCTTAAATGTGTGCTTGTTTAATTATTACACGTATTTAAAGCCTCGAGCATTTGGAAGAATTTTGGGTTCTGAATGTTTGTAATAATTATTTACCCGGTGGGACACCGGATAGATTTAATTATTTTTGTGGACGAACATGTAAACCCATCTGTGGGTCAAGGATCGAAAATGCAATGTTGTGAATTATATTTTAATCGTGTTGATGGCGGATGAACCTTGACGACCATGGCGACAGGAGATCAACAAGACCACGGACCTCGACGACCCGATTGACCGCGAGATCACGACCAACCGCATGAGTGTGCACGAAACACGGTAGCTCGGCTGCCAGGTGTCCTAGATGCGCGACTCACGGCAGCCGGAGGATGATTATCAGTCGTGGGGACCAGGCGGGGCAATCGGAAGAGCCCGAACGTGGTGGCACAAGGTGCGGTGAATGGGTGCCGTGAGGTCCACGGCAGAACCCGACGATCACCGACACAAGGTGCTGCAGAAAGATGCTCGTGGCTGTGCCGACGACAATTCAACGGCGACCCGACTGGAACCGACATTTTGCGACAACTAGTTGACTTGGATGAGAAGTCTGCTAGAGCGGGAGTTCTAGTCTGATAACGAAAATTCAGTTCCGACGGGACATGGACTGAATAGTTTCGTAATTCAGCTAGAGCTTGAAATAATGGTCATAATAGTGAGATTTATTTCTTGATTATTATTGATGCTATTAATTGCTATGCATATTTAATTAATTTATTGCTCTTAGGAATGTGATTAATTATTGGAATTGCATAAGTAAAAATCCTCAATTAAAAATTATACTAAGTTTGAGAAGGATATTTAAAATTAAGCTAATTTTAAATTCCCAAGGGCTCCATTTCTGGTTTGTTGGTAAATCAGTTAATTGAAGTGTGGGCTTCCCCACGGGTGACACTACTTAGAGTAATTGTAGGAAATTACCAGAACAAACTTCTATTAAATAATTATAGGAATTCATATGGAGCATACGGTCCCCGCCACCGAGGACGTACAATCCTACATGATGACCTTAGGATCAGGACGGTTAGAGGAAATCTTATAACAGCATACGGGCCTCCCCTCGGGGGACGTATAATCAATTTTGACGACCTCAGGATCAAGAAATGGGTTTCACTTAGAATGCAATTTAATTTATAAACTTCTCACGGAGTCCCTGTATTTTATTGCATGGTCAAAAGGAGACCGACTATTAATTTCGTTCGCCATGAATTTAGTTTTGGCTTATGGAAATTAATGGGTTCTTCAAAAACCCTTCTCTTAATGTTGAGTGCGTAGGGCGACCCACGTAGCATACGTCACTCACGGGGTATAGAGATGTCAGTGAATTTAAGTTAATTTTGTTTGGAGGATATCAACGTTAATAGTTAAATTCAAAGTGTTTAATTAGTAAAAATATTTCGTGGTTCTCTAGTTTATTCAAACATGCATTAGAAATAGAACTTGGATAGTTTCCTAAGTTGCTGGGAATACGAGCCGTAGGGCGAGTGTATCCGGTTTAAGCAAAAGGACATAAGAAGTCAAACTAACATATCCTTAAAACAATGAGGATAAATCTTATTCACTCAGAAGTCAAGATTTTTTAGGAAAAATGAATCGACTGAGTGATAGATAGATTATCATCTAAAATGAGTAATTCTATGAAAGTGGCGGTTATTGCAGTGGGTGTCCTCTATATATAGAATTATTTGGTTTTGAGTAATTATCTTTGCGTACCAAGTTTTAGAAAGAATTAAGTTTCAGTTTCTAAATTGTGTATGGATATAGTGGTTTTGTTTTATGGCAAATGTGCTATCTAGAAAATGAAATGTGTATTCATTTGGTACGTGGGTAGATAATAGTTGAATCAAGTAACCAAAAGGTCTCACAGTGCAATAAGTGGAAGTAAGTTAAAGGCTCATTTGTAGAGTTGTCGTAAGGAAAGATAAAGGTGAAAGTTCAAACTTCGTTATCGCGTGTATAAGTTGTTATACCACAATAAGACTGCAAACACGTGTCTCTAGTAATACATCTTTGCCGGAGGTACTTCATCGTAGTGGGAGGATTGCTTGACGGCAACATGGATTGTGTTGATGAGAGAGTCGTGGACTCAGTCTCTAGAATACACGAAGACATGAATTCATGTTCACTTAGTCTCTAGGGAATGTGAAATAAATCCCTAGTTATACGATAAGATACTCATTGTAGTGGGAGCGTTGCATGGCAACTACCATAGATTCATGTTTAATGAGAGATTCCTAGACTCAGTCTCTGGTAAGCATGAAAGTATGAGTTCATGTTCTTGAGAAGAGTCTTTGGACTTAGTCTCTGGTGAACAAAGAACTAATCCCTGTTTATATAATGAGAATCTCCGAGACAGTAGATGCAGGAACTTAGCAAATAACAATGATTTCTGATATAGGGTCTTGGACTCTAATCGGATCTGGGATCTTGTAGAACCACTAAGTGGCATAACGCCATTTGGGTTAATGGATCTACGAGTAAATTTGTGCAGACTTCTACAAGCAGCTTTGTTGTGAAATAATGAACTCAGAAAGAAGCTGGATCTATTATGAGTTAACCTTTTCACTAGTAGTCAGACTTGAGTGTATATGAATTTTAGGCTGAGGTCGCTCATATGTAATATGAGTTTGGCATCATGGATATCAAGACGAGGTCTTGAAGGAAGATCCATGAAGAAGCACCAAAAAGGTTCATTGTAAATTGCTAAGAGCATCTAGTCAATAAACTGAAACAGTCTATTTATGGACTGGAGTAAGTGTTGTTATCCGGTACATTTGGTAGATCAAGTCTGTGGATATGATCAGTCACCAAATGAGAATGGTGCATTTATGAGAAGCGTGGTGGTATTTTTATAATATGCGTAGACGACATTCAATCACTTGAAAAATGGTAAGGGTGTTGTCAGGCGCAAAGGTAAGGTTATCCAAGCCTGCGAGAGGTAAGGTTATCCAAGCCCATCCTCCTCACAGTCTGAAGCCCGCGGGCCCAAATCCAACCCGCGAGTGGCCCACGATGCCCATCCTCTATCCAGCGCGGCCCAGTGGCATGTGGCGGCCCATTTCGGCCCAAGCGACGCGGCCTAACCTTCCCAGACCAGCCCAACAGCTTGGACAGCCTTCCAGCAAGCCCAGATTGCACCAGAAGCGGTCCATTTCACTTCAACTCAGCCCAGACGCATCTAGAACTGGTCCTGCTGCAGTCCAGTGGGTTCGGGTCGATCCGATGAGTTCGGGACAAGTCTAGGACGATCCAAAATGATTGGGGAATGATCCGTTGTGTCCAAAAAAATTAACAACAGTATGCTTTGAACCTTCGCTTCTAGTTCCGCTGCGCTTATGGTTTAATCGTAGATAATCCATGACTTGCATATTATCGAGAACCTCACATATCCCAACACAGAATTGCTTCTCTTCTGATGAAAGTAAAGCCATACTCAACATTAAAAAACTGGAGCCCAACAGCCTTGACCTTTCTGGGATCCCAAAAGCAATGGAAAATTTTCTGTAGCTGCTGTTTATGATCTTTATGTTGAGGAGAAGTGGGCTAAGCTAGATATTCCTAAGAGTAGCAGCATACATTCTGTCATGTTGAAATATAGAAGAATAAGCTGGAGCCTAAACATAGCTAGAAAAATTAAGCACTTCATTTGGAAGTGCTTATCCAATGTTCTCCCAGTTGCTGTTAATCTATTACAGAAGAAGATGAAAGTTGATCCAATTTGCAAGTCCTATGGAGATGATTCTTAATCCCCTAAGCATTTGTTTATTCACTATTGTAGAGCTAAGAGAGTGTGGGATTTGCTTCTATCTCTTGGGATGGGTTGTCACAAGACACATCTTCATTCAAAACCTGGCGGAGTAAGATTTGCAGCATCAAACCCTCAACCTCCTCTAATCCCAGAGTTCAGCTCACTGCCTACTTGCTGTGGTGGATTTGGAAGTTTCAGAACTTATGGGTCTTCCATAACTTCTGGCTCTCTGAATTCTCAATTGTACAATATGGTAAAGAAAATCTATCTTGTTCTGCAGGCTTGTGAGGTTGTCTTTACCGTTTATGTCCTATTTGCCGGCTGCTGCTTCTGTTCTTTTTGTTAGTTGTTTTAGTGCATTTTGCTTGTTTTTCTTGTGGCTAGCGTGTTCTAGTTGTTTAGTGGTGTATCTACTTGGGACTCTGTCTAGTTGCAGGTTATCCTTGTTTTGCATTGTGTAGGCTCTGGTTTCATGCACAGCTGAGAAAGTAGACTCGTGTCGGGTTCTTAGCTTTGGTGTTTGCCGGTGTGTAGCCCTCTTTCTCAGTTTAGGTTCTTTTTTCTTTCTTAGGTCGCTATTGTTAGCGTGCCTCTTTCTCTGCTTTTGGGGTAGTTTGATTTGTACTTGTGTACTCTGTATTTAATTGTTGATATAATATTCTATCGTTTCGTAAAAAAAAAAAAAAAAAAGGGAGAAAACCAAGTCCAGCAAAATAGAAAATTAACACGTGGAACCCAAGCCCAAATATCATCATTACGACATATATATGTTGCAAATTTCATTAGACTATATTTTTTGTAACACTCATGACTTATGGGAAGCTGGCATAGCTAGGTAAACTCAGGAGCTAGAGGATGCTTAGATACAAAGTGTTTCAAAAAATTTCAATCTTTTTTAATTAATCACTTTTCTTAATTCAAAATTAACTCAATTTTAACTCAACTCCAATATCCTCAATATTATTAATATAATTAAATAACATCACTTAATATTCTTGCACATTACATCGACTTTAATTCACGATTAGTACACTCACATAATTTCAACTAACCATCACTTCGCTTCATCTCTTTCCTACTTTTACATCAAATTAATTTTAATTATTTTAATATAAATTCAAAATCTCACTAACCCTATTTTGAATCACTTCACATCATCGCTCATATTATTTTACGATCTAATGGCTGATTGAAAGCTCATCAAATAATTTCTGCCGCGTTGGAAAAGGTGATGTTGCACAATTTTAAAATATTTGTTTAGTGTCAGACTTTATTACATAAGAATATTTTTAAAAATGAATTTTTAAAATTACAAATCTTAAGATTTTCTACTATAGAATACAGGTTTGAAGTTTGTGAACATAAATTAGGTTTATCTACACAAACTTCCCTCAAACCTCTAAACTATATTATTCTTAAAACAATAAAAGGAAACATATGTAGAGGATGTTGCAAGTTGCAACACACATTGCACTATATTAATTAAATTTAAACCGCATGTTGTGTAACTAACTCTACATGGGGTGATAGCCCACCACCTGCCATGAGCCATGTTTCTACTCATTGTGCAATTCTTCATTTTCTCTCTTTTTTTTTTTTTTTTTTT
>BKCP01004283.1:74423-109891 GCA_008636005.1 Striga asiatica
CAATTTGTTACCTGTGGGACAACTTGATGATAAAAATGTTAGTTTGCATTTACTAACGAGGAATGTTGGTTGCAGAACCTTAAGGGATATATTACTGTTGTTTTTGGGAGAGCCCTTGCAGGATATATGTTAAGGAGAAAGAGCAATGCATTTTCAATGTTGTTAGATAAAACTCTAAAAATGAAGATGAACTCAAAGTTGTGCGTAGGAGGCTAGAACATAACTCTATATCTTGTATGAAACACATAGATTTTATGAAAAGAAATTGTAGTGAGCAAGGATTGGATGTATGTGATACTTGCCACAGAGCTAAACAATGCAAACATCATTTCCTTTGAGTAGAATCAAAGTTAAAAATAAATTTGATTTGATCCATGTTGATGTTTGGGACCAGTGAGCCATCAGTAACAAATACTTCCTACATGCTCACCATAGTAGTTGATTTCACTAGATCTACTTGAATTTTTCTAATGAAGTATAAGACATAAATTTATGCACATATGACGTTCTTAAATATGGAAAAGGTGCAGTTTGGATTGTCTGTCAAATAGAGCAGATCAGATAATGGGAAAAAGTTTGTCAATAAGGACGTGCAATATATATTGCAGGATAGTGAGGTGATTCATCAAAGAACTTGTCCTTATACTCCACAATAAAATGGAGTTGTGGAGACGAGATACAGATTGGCTAGGGCATTATACATACAAGCAAAACTAAAAAATGAATAATAGCCTTATACATTATTGACAACTTTTCGTATTATAAATTCTTTGCCTACTGAAACTCTCAATTGGAAAACACCTTATGAGTTGTTGTATAGTAATCCCAAGCTATGACAGGTTTAGTACCTTTAGGAGCCTATTCTCTGCAAAGAAAATTGAGACACACAGAAGGAAGTTTGATTCAGGAGCCTCAACTTGTGTATTCTTAGGGTATGTAAATGGATTAAGGGGTACAAGGTGTTTATCTTTGACACAAATAAGGTGTTTATTTCCAGAGATGTAACATTTTATGAATATAACTTCCATTTTGATGACCTAAAGGAGTTAGACCAATCAGTCCCATTATCAATTGTTCCACAGTTACTACTTGAAGATGAGTTGAGAGATTCACATGTTCCTCATACAGAAGCTGATAAGGATGTGGCTCCTAAACTTTTACAATCCACTACAAACATACAACCACCAGCCTGGATGTCAGATTATGTAGCTGTTAGATATGCTGTAAAAGCTTGGCTTACAAATATTAATAATATCATTTTGATTTGGCAATCGTGTTTTAGTCAAAGTATTTATGTTTGCAGTTTATTTATTTATGCAATCATAACTCCATTATTTTACACTGTAGATAATATGGTTCGTCGTGTCGAACAGAAAGATCATATTATCAGTTCCTTGTAAAATATACATTTATTGTTCACAGTTTAGACAAGCAGTGAGACTCCTATTGGAAAAAGACTGTAGTGTAGTCTTGATTCAGTTGATCTTTAACTGATGGATTACACTAGTACTTATGATAAGTATTGAACGGACTGCAGAAGAATAAGACTATAAGATTTACTGATCGTTGTTATAATCTAGACCTTCAGTTATTGATGTGTTCTCTTAAGCTGTAAGATAATGTAAAATGGGCATATATAATTATTACTTATTTATTTGATTTAAAAGGGTGATTCATATTCGGTTAGGATGACACACTCGCTATTTTGGTAAGTAACAATATTTATATAGTGTATCGTTAGAAATTATTTACAGTCACTATGTCCCAGTGCGCTGGATTTATGTCGTCCCCAAAATGAGCTCAGGAAGGAATATTATGTCATACCATGCAGGTGGATTATTATCCGGCATAATTACTAATGAACTGAGTGGTACTAATTTCGAAAATGAAGAAGTCAATTTAATTTAATTGTCAGTAATTAAATTAATTGACGGATGTTATATATCTTAAACATGGAGAGGTAATTCGGTCAATGGGATTAAGTAATTAATTAATCATTTGGAGGTTTGATTTATTGAATAAATTCGAGCCAAATGGGGAGAGCAATAATAATATTCTAGTGGGATATATTATTATTTAATTCTAATTAGGATTTTAGGAATTAATTTTATTCCATAAATAATATTCCATGATTAGGAGAATATTCCTTCTAGAATATTACCTAGGATTAGGAGACTTGAGAGTTTTCTAGAAGGTGATGTTAGAAGAAATGAAACATGAACTAATTGAGATTAGTTTATGGAGTGGAATTAGGATTCCTTAGTCTAATGGGATAAACCCATATTTGGCACCTCCTTAAGGTCTCTAATGGAGCCTATAAATATATCATGTCCCAACCTCTTCCATTACTATTGCAAGAGCTCGACTTTAAGGTCTTAGAAAGAGAGAAAAATTGTGTTCAAAACATAGTTGAGAGTTAGGGAGTTTCGATTAATCGCACCACCAAGATTAATCGAAGTAGGTGTTAAGGTAATCCATTAGAAGATCTTAAGGTGATTTATTTCAAACCTTGAAGATCTACTTTTCCTGGCCAACCTCCACTGCCGACAGCCGCCGTCGACAACCGTTGGAAATCGCCACCGCCGCCGTCTATCGCCGCTGGAAGTCACCCGAGCCCAGCCGCATGCAGCCGCGAGCCATCACCCGCAGCCGCATGCTGCTAGGCCTCGTGCAAGCCTCTAGCAGCGACGCACCGCAAGCCCCGCGCCGCCGTCCCTGTTCATGTGTACCTCCTGCCCGAGTTCTTCGCCCCCCTGCCTTGCCCAACGCCTGAGCGCCAGTCCACCCAGGCGTAGGAAAGCCGCAACGCGCGACCCGCACCTGCACGCTGCCTCTGCCCGCTCGCTTGGTCCGCGTCAGACTAGGACTCTCGCGTCTGTACCACACGTGCCCGAGCATCCTAGCGTTTGTCTGCCACCCGCGCGTCTCAGCCACCCGACGCGACCCATCCGCGACTAGCGACCAGCGGCCAGCGCCTGGACGCGACCAGCACCATCGAAGAGCTTGACTTGTCTCCGATGCCCCAGTTTTTCTTTTGAACTCCCCTTTCTCTTTCGATCACTAATCTACAAAAGAAGTAGAAAGACTCAAGGGAAGGGGCAGGCAGAACTGATTATAGCCTTCGTGCTCCGTTAGCCTATGGCCCTTACACGGTTTACGCCCGGACTATCGCGAATACACCCGGGACGGAAGCACTAGCTGTCTCTTTCTTCTTCAATCGATTCTCACTTCTAGCCATCGTCAATTACATTGAACCTAAGATTGCCCGCGCCCCGTCTGCGACCAGACCCGACCAGCACCAGTACGAGCCAGTCTGTCTGCTAACCGCACGAGCCCGACCCAAATGAGAAGTGACCAGACCCGAGATCTGACTGGTTTGACCCGATTCCGGACCGATCCGAATCCGACCCAACCGGCCCGAGCCTGACGAGCCCGATCCGGTGATCCGTTCGTGATTCAACACTCGACTGGAGTTGCCAAACCCTTTAACCGATTGGGTTGTGGTAATCAGACGATCTCCATCAAAGAGAATCAGAAACGTCTCTGAGTCGGCAAAAATTTTAAACGGTGATGTCCTAACCTCGAACTATAGATTCCGCTGCGTTAGATTTTATTTTTCCAAATTTCAAAACGTGCATGTTGTTTTAGTTCCTAATAGAACCCAACAACTGGTATCAGAGCCTAGGTTTAATTCAACTTCGTGCATGGTTTGAATTAGGACTTACCTGTTTATGTGAATTAATTGCGTACGGACACAACACATAGTAGATTAGAAATTGCAATGAGTTGTTTGAAGGTGATTTCGAATCCGACTATTATGGCCCGTATGTATGGTTTTAATTCATGTGTGTTGTTTTATAAGCCTCAGACATTTCGAGGAGTTTTTTGGGTTGGTGAATGCTTGTAATAAATTATTCGCGCGCATAGTTTATTTTGCTTTCATAGAATACTCATGTACGACTCCTACGTGGGTCATAGGATGAATTATGTAATTGTTTTATATTATTCATTAATTATCCGAAAAACGTGGACAAACCTCGACGAGGCGAGAAACACGCGGACAAAAGCCGATGATGGCGATCCAATGGCAGATTTTCCGAGATGACTCGTTCAAGAGGAACAATGGGAGTCACCGAGAAAAGAGGATTTCCAATTCCTGAAAAGGAAGGTGCAGTTCGACAAGGACAGGGATTGCGTTTCTCCGGAAAGTTTGGAGATTGATTAAATGGCCATGATAGTTGGATTATTTATTTATTCCTTGCTTTATTTTTGTCGTCTAATCATGCATGTCCTTATGTGCAAGTTGAACCATTAAGAGCATGTTTAGGAAAATCCCTTCATTAATTATATTAAGTGTGAATAGATTGAAATAAATTGTATCCACGGCCTCCATTATAGGTTTGTCAATGAAGTGATTTAACCGAGCCCAAAGGACGGTTTATTTCACAGTTCATAGGGACAAATCTCCTATAAGATGGTTAGGGTGAGATATTTCAAAAGCGTACGGACCACCCATATAACACCCCGCTTATCAGAGTAAAATTTCGCAACCTTTTACTTCGATATCACTTTCACATTTTCGAAATACTTGCTACTAACTCGGGATGCTACTCAACTTATCTTCTTGAAAATCTGTTTATCTTTAAACTATCATTTAATACTTCTTTGAAACATAAAAACAGATTTCATTTAAACTTGCATTTAAAATACCATAATCATAATTATCAAAATTATGAAAACTTTAAATCTAAAATTCATTAAAATGCAAGTTCAATAATTACTTTGCGTAGCGGAAATACTTAAAAAAAAACGTGGTTAATTATACCGTTTTAAATGTCCGTATCAAAGCTTGTCTTCGTTTGCTTCCACTATCCACACCAACACTGCTCCACTCACACATCCTCGTTAACCTGTTACCTGAAACTAAAACTCATGGGGGTGAGTAAAGAATATGGACAATCATAAACCGATATCTGATCGGTAACTTAAACTTAAACTTTTCATTTCTCTGGCCGATGGTTAGTCGGATACGTGTGCACACTCTGATGGATATTTCTAAGGCCCGTTTCGCCTCCACCAGAACTTAGGATATAATCTTATGAGACAAATTAATGTCTCCTCATCCCAAGCGTAATAAACCTTAACGTCGGGATATAACTTTTGAGACAACTGATGGTCTCCTCATCCCAATCACATATCGTACTCAATATGATACCCGTTCAGGGTCCCCACCTTTTCATTTTTGAAATCGTTTGTAACTCGATAAGTGCTGTACTGGTACTGTATCTGCAAGTTAAATCAATTATAGACAAATATACTAAGTATTATGCGCGTATACTCAATAAGTTCTTAAGATTATTAACTTATCCCATTCTTAAACTTGCTTATTCTCAAGTTTATACTTAACTTCACTTTTTACTTTTACTCAAGGTTAATTACTTAACCTTATAAAACATATCTTCTTAAACATCAATATGTTTCATAACATACTATAACTCAAATGTGAAAATAACTATCTTTCACATTATACTTGATTGAGTACTTACTTTTTACCATCATCATCATCATCATGGTTTATAACTCATCTTAACTTGATCTTTTACTCAATCAAGTACTTAAATCATACATCATACTTCTCAAACTTTAGATATTTACTTATTTTCACTTAATTAACTTGTAAGTGAAAATAATCATATCATACTCAACTTTCTCATCATGTTCTTAATATGTGAGATTTAAGACAATTTATACAAAATTGCATACTCAACATATTAAACTAAAACTTTATCAAATTGTTCATCATTTATGAGAATTGTTCATGATAATCTCAACTATAATCATCTTTACTCATCTCATTTTCTCCTTAACTTGATATAATATATCATACTTAATACAATCTTTACAAAATTGTATACTCCATATATTATATCAAACTTCACCATATTACTTATCATTCATATGAAAAATACTCATCATTCATATGAAAATTACTCATCATCATCTCATTTTAACAACTTAACTTTATTATGACTATTCTTACACATATATACTCATCTTTATATATATGCTTTCCTTATCTTCATAACTGATTCATTTCTCATCTTTAAACTTATGAAACTTAATAGTCATAATCTCATCTTATCATTAAACATATCCTCAAAACTTCATAATCTTATCATGCATATTCATCAAGTTATGAAAACTTTAACTTTAATAGTGAACATAATCTTCATCTTGCATGTTCATCTTCAAATATTTATAACTCAAGTTATACTTTACCAAATCTCTTAATTCTTGTTCTCATGTACTCCTCTTTTACATAAGAATTATTCATTTAAACCATATACTTTTAACTTATTCATATCTTTATTATCATCTCATCAATTCAAGCATATACATCATATAATTGATCTTGAATATCTTTAACTCTTTATATTCATAGAATCAATTATAAACTTAAATTCTTTATCATGTTATACATACTTATGAACATGTAAACTTAACATCAAAACATGAACTTAAACATTTACTTTAAGATAAGTGAGTTACCTCATCTTCTGGCCAAAGTAAAACTTCATTCTTTACTTCATCTTCTTTACTTCTCCATAATTTCTACCACTTATTCTCTTCATCACTCTTATCTTAACTTTGGAACTTTATCTTTCTAAATTTTAGGCCTCTAATTATATGCACAATTTGGAGAAACATCCAATAGAGTAATAAATGATCATAATAAACAAATTTAACTTATAAATTTAATTAATCATAAAATATATTATGATTCACTTATTCAACTCTCCAAACATATTAAATCCTTAGAAATTGCCTTTGGTTGAAGTCCCCATCGGATTCTCAATAATTCAATTTGACTTTAAGTCACACGACTCGTGTGACTAGGTCACACAACTCGTGTGGAAAAGCCGAAGCTAACTTTCATTTTCTTGTCTTCCCACACGACTCGTGTGACATCTCACACGACTCGTGTGACTTCACACGACTCGTGTGACTATTCACACGACTCGTGTGACTTGTTCTTTGATAATTCTTAATTCCGAGCCATTAACTGCATATCTTGACTTCGAAATTACTTAAATCTTTAAACTTTAACTTGTTACTATCATATTAACTGAGAGGGATGTTACAATCTACCCCCCTTAAAACTATTTCCGCCCTCGGAAATACTGAAACTTAGATATATACTCACTATGTATATATATACATCATAACTCGTAATCTGAAAAACGAGTGTTAATATCAACTTCTCACTTTTCAGTGGCAATTAACTTTATATGTGATGATCCCATTTCTACTAACGAGAAAATATCTTACTTACTCAGCCGGTGAACCTTCAGGTTCAAAACTTCTATCGGCTGATCCTCGTAGTTAAATCTTATGAAGATCATGGTGCAAAAGCACATAGTTTGGATTACACACATAACTTTTATAACTTAGCTACATAAAATTTTATGCACACTGAATAACTTTAGAGAATAATTTATATTAAATACTTATCTGAATACTTATGTGATACATTGTATACGATTTACCCACAACCCAGGGCCCTTCGGGTGCGGAACATCTATATACATTGTACCCTAATATCGATGTCACTTGTATACTTTAACAAGTCACATCTCTATTATATACTCATACCTTACTATACTCAACCTGTTTCTCTTTCGAGAAACCTTATACTTAATATCACTATTGATATTGTCTAACTTCAACTTTATCCGACTTAACTATAGTCGAGAATTTCGTTGAAATTAATGATCTGATATGGAATAACTTGACCATTCTCTTGGTCATATCATAATTCCAACCTTACAGGTATACTTAATTATCTTCATTACTGCAATTGCATTAATAATATCGCCGCATCTCACTTATTTCCGACATCTCATATCTGATTTCAACGGCATTAAATGCATACTGACTGCAATATTATCTTCGGCTTATCAACAATTGGAATTATTGTTGACATATCACATCCTCTCTCTGCTACATTAACTGCCTTCTGATTGCGTATTCTGTCGTTAGGTATAATTTAATCATACCTCGCAACTTATCTCATACTCATCTCTTCTTTATAACTCCTTCGGTAATCCCTCCATCTTCCTCAACGATGGTCCGATTCACCAATGGATTTAGCACTACAAAAAATTCGGAAATTCTATTCCTTTCTTCCTCTTAATATCATAAAGAGAATTTATCGAGCTCGAGTAGAAAGATTGAGAACACTCATGCTCAATAATATCCCAAATGATATAAGATGGTTGATCGAAGCAAAGGTCCGTGTCTCTGGCGAATATCCCAATGCATACAAGTATCTGTCAGGTATGGGTAAAAGCACTTTTGCCGAGAAACGTAGAGCAAAAAGAATAGGCGGCTGTTATAAATGTGCCCGCTGGAACTGTGACACTCGCTGTACTTCTTTGGGCTTCTTGTCGAATAATCGAGAAGATAAAATTACTTTCATCAAGAATGGCTTGAGTAAGGAATCTCTGGATCAAACTCTTCAGCAGATTATTGATACACATTTTAGTGGATATGTGCATCGAGAACTGATGTCTTTATGGCTTCTGTTCAGACATGAAGAAAAACTTTATAGTCTGGAAAATATCTTTTCCACTGATCATGTTTGTCAACACTGTTCTTGATATCACTGTTGTACTGTACATACTTCTCATCCTTTCCAACAGATAAGAGTCATTTATGACTCAACTGCTTTCTTGTCGTAACTTTTCTTCTTTAAAAGCAACTCTCTTTCCTTCTTTAAAAGGCAAATCTATCTTTTAGCCAATTATCTCTTCATAATAAATGGCTACTGCTGAATCTTCTCAAGGATCTAAACTTCTTCAACCTCTTAGAACTGTGTGCATCCTTGGTGGTTCCAAATTTGTAAATGTTCCTCACAACATATATTTTGTAAGCCAACTCGTAAAAGAGTTGGGCAAACATAACATCAACATATTTTATGGAGGAACTAGTATTTACTTCTTTAACAACCTCTTAATGGCTGCTAAATGCTTTGACTTCAGGTGAGAAGTATCCTTCTTTTTTATCTCACTTCATCAAAGGTTGTCAAAGATTCTGCTACTTTGATGATAACTCTTTCAATTTATGACTGCTTGATGTCTATGATATCTAGTTGTGATGCTTTCATCATTCTTCCTGGTGGATATGGAACTTTAATGACTGCATTTACCCTTGCTACTTGGGCAGAAATGAAATTTCATACCAAACCTATTGGTCTGTTAAATTTCAATAACTATTTCCACCACTTGCTTGGATTTCTAGATGAAGGAGTGTATCAAACTTTTATATCTCCCTTTCAAAGAGAAATATTCAAGTCTGCAAACACATCATCTGAACTCATCCAGAAGCTTCAAGACAGCATCTCAACTGTTCAAGATTCTGTGGAAACTCCAGGATTCAAACGCAAGCGAGCATTTGATCCTTTAGATCTATCTTTGTAAAACTACAGCCATGATGGGTGGCAGAGTTATGGAGTCTTGTGCTCTTGAGACGCACCCTCCCTTTATGTACTATAACTTTGTACTTTAGTTTGTACTTAGTTGAGAATTCCTTTATGCTTATTTGTAACTCTTTCTCAAATATTACTGTACTAACTTCTTTGGAATTTCTCAACAGCGTGCTTGCATCTTTGTCTTGCTTTTTGCTTTCCGAAATATTGGAATTTTTATCAAGTAGATTGATTGTGTAAAATATTCTCTACTCGAATAAACTTGATTCACACATCAATACTACTTGATTCTGACTGAATTAACTTCTTGATTTAATCAAGATCTTAAACTTTACTCAGTTGTGGTCTTGAAACTTTGCCTCGCGGCATTCTAAAACCACTAGCTTTATAACTTTGAACAGTATAACCATTAATAAATAGCTATACCAAACTTTAAGGAATTTGTAAATTTTCCGAAAACACCTAGCTTGTGCTAGAGTTCCGGTTAATCTATCTTTTCTTGCTTCTTCTCGCCATTTCTTATTTATGGCTTTAAACTCATCATTTATACTCATTTCTCTTTGGGGACTAATATTTCCTCCAAAGAAATATCTTAGTCTTTTATTAAAAAGACTATCTTTAACTTTAACTTTTACATATCCAGATTAATCTTGCTTATCTTTAAAATTCTTCCGAGAACTTAAATACTTATCTCGGTATCTGGAATGTATTTCTAATATCTTTTAAGGTTCGATTTCAAGTCTCCAGGTAATTCGGACTTAATAACCCTTATTTCAGGTTTCCATAATTTCCCCGACTTCATGACTATTATAAGTCGATACCTTAATCTTTATACTCATTCATTTCTAAAAAAGTACTTTGTAGACTTATTCTTATTCTACAAGTACTAATAACTTATAACTTCATCTTGAACTTTACTTATACTCAACTCATGATATCCAAATGATCAGATATCAATTTTTTTTTTTTTTTTTTTTTTTATAAAGATTGAACATTTTCTTGAAACTTTACTTCTTACGGTTTAGTTTTCAAGCCAACAGGATTTGATCCGGCCTTTTGGTTCTTATTTCAAACCTCCATGATCTTTCCCCGTACTTATTGGCTATTATATACCGTTACTTCTTAGCTTAAATTCATCATCAATCTTTATAATCATTTCTTAACTTGAATCTCATTGTAAATCTTGATAATCATATCATAATTTACATCTCATTCTTATATCTTTAGTCTTTTATGATCATATCATAACTTAAATCTCATCTTTACTTCTTCATCTTTATGATCATAATTTGAATCATGGCTTAACTTGGAATGTTCAATTTCATATTCTTGATCTAGTTAACTTGATAAACTAGATTTCTCTTTAATACTTGAACATATATGTACAAATTACTAGAGTTTGCACATCTGATTTCTTATTGAGCATAGGCTTAGTAAATTTGAATATATTGAAAAACTTATAAAACTTTTAACAGCACTTACCTGGTAGTTGACGAGGTGTGAGCGTGGTGTGGTCGGGTTTTCTTGAAACTTCCTGTAAAACTTGAACTTCTCTGAAAATTTTCTCTTTCAGAAACTTAAACTTTTAGTATGCAGAGCATTTAAACTTTTGGCTCTGATACCACCTGTAACACCCCGCTTATCAGAGTAAAATTTTCGCAACCTTTTACTTCGATATCACTTTCACATTTTCGAAATACTTGCTACTAACTCGGGATGCTACTCAACTTATCTTCTTGAAAATCTGTTTATCTTTAAACTATCATTTAATACTTCTTTGAAACATAAAAACATATTTCATTTAAACTTGCATTTATAATACCATAATCATAATTATCAAAATTATGAAAACTTTAAATCTAAAATTCATTAAAATGCAAGTTCAATAATTACTTTGCGTAGCGGAAATACTTAAAAAAACGTGGTTAATTATACAGACTGTTTTAAATGTCCGTATCAAAGCTTGTCTTCGTTTGCTTCCACTATCCACACCAACACTGCTCCACTCACACATCCTCGTTAACCTGTTACCTGAAACTAAAACTCATGGGGGTGAGTAACGAATATGGATAATCATAAACCGATATCTGATCGGTAACTTAAACTTAAACTTTTCATTTCTCTGGCCGATGGTTAGTCGGATACGTGTGCACACTCTGATGGATATTTCTAAGGCTCGTTTCGCCTCCACCAGAACTTAGGATATAATCTTATGAGACAAATTAATGTCTCCTCATCCCAAGCGTAATAAACCTTAACGTCGGGATATAACTTTTGAGACAACTGATGGTCTCCTCATCCCAATCACATATCGTACTCAATGTGATACCCGTTTAGGGTCCCCACCTTTTCATCTTTGAAATCGTTTGTAACTCGATAAGTGCTGTACTGGTACTGTATCTGCAAGTTAAATCAATTATAGACAAATATACTAAGTACTATGCTCGTATACTCAATAAGTTCTTAAGATTATTAACTTATCCCATTCTTAAACTTGCTTATTCTCAAGTTTATACTTAACTTCACTTTTTACTTTTACTCAAGGTTAATTACTTAACCTTATAAAACATATCTTCTTAAACATCAATATGTTTCATAACATACTATAACTCAAATGTGAAAATAACTATCTTTCACATTATACTTGATTGAGTACTTACTTTTTACCATCATCATCATCATCATGGTTTATAACTCATCTTAACTTGATCTTTTACTCAATCAAGTACTTAAATCATACATCATACTTCTCAAACTTTAGATATTTACTTATTTTTCACTTAATTAACTTGTAAGTGAAAATAATCATATCATACTCAACTTTCTCATCATGTTCTTAATATGTGAGATTTAAGACAATTTATACAAAATTGCATACTCAACATATTAAACTAAAACTTTATCAAATTGTTCATCATTTATGAGAATTGTTCATGGTAATCTCAACTATAATCATCTTTACTCATCTCATTTTCTCCTTAACTTTCTCATGATATAATATATCATACTTAATACAATCTTTACAAAATTGTATACTCCATATATTATATCAAACTTCACCATATTACTTATCATTCATATGAAAAATACTCATCATTCATATGAAAATTACTCATCATCATCTCATTTTAACAACTTAACTTTATTATGACTATTCTTACACATATATACTCATCTTTACATATATGCTTTCCTTATCTTCATAACTGATTCATTTCTCATCTTTAAACTTATGAAACTTAATAGTCATAATCTCATCTTATCATTAAACATATCCTCAAAACTTCATAATCTTATCATGCATATTCATCAAGTTATGAAAACTTTAACTTTAATAGTGAACATAATCTTCATCTTGCATGTTCATCTTCAAATATTTATAACTCAAGTTATACTTTACCAAATCTCTTAATTCTTGTTCTCATGTACTCCTCTTTTACATAAGAATTATTCATTTAAACCATATACTTTTAACTTATTCATATCTTTATTATCATCTCATCAATTCAAGCATATACATCATATAATTGATCTTGAATATCTTTAACTCTATATATTCATAGAATCAATTATAAACTTAAATTCTTTATCATGTTATACATACTTATGAACATGTAAACTTAACATCAAAACATGAACTTAAACATTTACTTTAAGATAAGTGAGTTACCTCATCTTCTGGCCAAAGTAAAACTTCATTCTTTACTTCATCTTCTTTACTTCTCCATAATTTCTACCACTTATTCTCTTCATCACTCTTATCTTAACTTTGGAACTTTATCTTTCTAAATTTTAGGCCTCTAATTATAGGCACAATTTGGAGAAACATCCAATAGAGTAATAAATGATCATAATAAACAAATTTAACTTATAAATTTAATTAATCATAAAATATATTATGATTCACTTATTCAACTCTCCAAACATATTAAATCCTTAGAAATTGCCTTTGGTTAAAGTCCCCATCGGATTCTCAATAATTCAATTTGACTTTAAGTCACACGACTCGTGTGACTAGGTCACACGACTCGTGTGGCTTCACACGACTCGTGTGGCTAGGTCACACGACTCGTGTGACTAGGTCACACGACTCGTGTAGAAAAGCCGAAGCTAACTTTCATTTTCTTGTCTTCCCACACGACTCGTGTGACTTCTCACACGACTCGTGTGACTTCACACGACTCGTGTGACTTGTTCTTTGATAATTCTTAATTTCGAGCCATTAACTGCATATCTTGACTTCGAAATTACTTAAATCTTTGAACTTTAACTTGTTACTATCATATTAACTGAGAGGGATGTTACAACCCAAAAGTGGACGTATAATTTTGGTAGTAAGCTTAGGACCAATTAATGGGTTACACTTAAAGTGCAAATAATTATGATATTCCCAAAGGAAAAAGTTGTTCTTATTTTGCGCTGGTCAAAAGATGGACCGACTATTAATTAAGTACTGTTGGGGCAGTATGTTAATTAATGAGATTAAATCTCTCCTCTTGAGATGGTTTGAACCGTTGACGTCCACACAAAGTGGCCTGCGGGGATTCGGTGTTATGAGGTGTCGGTGAATTTATTTAAATATTGTTTTGAAGGGGTCAATATTTGATAGTCAAATTCGAAACACTTGACTGAGTAAAACTATGTTTGCATGATCCCAGGAATTCAAAATGTCTTTCAATCCATTGTCCGTATTTCTCAAAGAAAACAAACTTGTTGGTCCTAATTACATTGATTGGAAAAGGAACTTGAATATTGTGTTAACTGCTGAGGGGTATAAATTTGCTACTGTTGAGTATTGTCCAGAAAAGCCAGGAGATGAATCAATGGATCAAGAGAAAGAAGAGTATGCTAAGTGGCAAAAGGCTGATGAGATGGTGAAGTGCTATATTTTGGCCTCTCTGTCAAATGTGCTTCAGCATCAGCATCAGTCTATGGACACTGCAGCAGATATGCTCAACAATCTCAAGGAACTGTTTGATCATCAGTCCCGGGCTGCCCGACAAGACGCTATGAGAACTTTGATGACTATGACCATGCGTGAGGGCACTCCCGTAAGGGAAAATGTTCTTGCAATGATGGCCCCGCTGAAGAGTTGGAGGTCCTTGGGGGTTTTATTGATGCAGAGACGCAGGTCGATATAGTCCTCCAGTCTCTGCCGAAGAGTTTTGAGCAGTTCTGGTTGAACTACAACATGAACAAGATGACGTTGACTCTTTCGGGACTTCTAGCAGAACTTCAGTCGGCGGAGGGCCTGTTTAGTCAGAAGCCTCAAGCTATGGTGGCCCAGCGAAGCGAGGGATCTTCTTCTAGGCCCAACAAGGGTAAGAAGAGGAAGAAGTCTGCAGGAAAGGACGAGGCCGTCATGAATGACGTGCAACCTCAAAGGATAGCAAAGAAGTCGAAAGGCAAATGCCACAGATGCCAGCAAAAAGGACACTGGAAGGCCGATTGGCCTTTCCTCAAGAAGGGCCACAAAGGTAAATCTTTTTCATTAGTCATTGAAACATGTTTAGCGGTGTTATCTACCAATACTTGGTGTGTAGATACAGGAGCCACTGATCATGTCTGCAATAATTTGCAGGGTTCCAGGAAACCAAGCGGCTTAGAGAATGGGAGGTTACCATTTACTTGAGCGATTCTAGTAAAGCGTCTACAGTTGCAGTGGGAGACGTTTACTTAGATTTTGGTTTAGATAGGATTTTAATTCTGCAAGATTGTCTTTATATTCCTAGCTTTAGAAAGAATTTGATTTCAGTTTCTAAGTTATTTATGAACGGTTTTTCTGCTACTTTCGATAATAAAATTGTCATTCGTTTTGGCAAAAAGTTCATATGTGATGGTTCATTAGTAGACAATTTGTATATCCTAAAATCAAAGTCTAGCCCACTGTAATATAAACAATTACTTATTTCATCATCTAATCTGAATAAGAGGAAAAAACCTTCGCAAATGAACGAAACATATCTTTGGCATCTAAGACTTGGTCATATAAACTTTAGGAGGATTCAAAGGTTGGTGGCAGACTGGCCCTTGGGGTCGTTGGAAGTCGAGGCCTTTCCAACATGCGAGTCCTGCCTGGAAGGCAAAATGACTAAGAGGGTTTTTAAGGCAAAGGGAAATAGTGCCGAAGATTTGTTAGGGCTAGTTCATTCCGATTTGTGTGGTCCTATGTCTGTTCAAGCGAGAGGTGGTTTCGAGTACTTCGCTACGTTTATCGATGATCACTCGAGATATGGATACATTTATCTACTGCACCACAAGTCCGAATGCTTTGAGAAATTCTTAGAGTATAAGGCAGTTGTGGAGAAGCAGTTTGGAAAAAGTATCAAGTCATTACGATCCGTATCTCTCGAATGAATTTAGGAACTACTTAACGGATAATGGGATTGCACACCAACTAACTGCGCCTGACACTCCCTAGCAGAATGGCTTGGCAGAGCGAAGGAATAGGACTCTTATGGAAATGGTTAGGGCTATGATGAGTTATAGTATGTTACCAGATTCGTATTGGGGATATGCCCTAGAAACAGCAGTATATATTCTAAATAGAGTACCTTCCAAATCAGTACCGACTACACCATTGGAGTTGTGGTCTGGGCGCAAACCCAGTCTAAGACATCTCAGAATATGGGGTAGTCCAGCACATGTGCTTAGAGCAGATACTGATAAGTTGGACCCTAGAACAGAAGTAAGGCTGTTTGTGGGATATTCTAAGGAAACGAAAGATGGTCTATTTTATAGTCCGAATAACCAGAAAGTGATCGTTAGCATGAACGCTAGATTTCTGAAAGAAGACTATGTTATAGATTATAAGCCCCACTAGTAGACATGTTCTAGAAGAAATAAGGGGAGAGAGTACTTCAATACCGAGTGCACTTGTTGTTACACCACAAAGTACTGCAACACGTATCACTGAAGATGCACCTGAGCCGGTAGTACCTCGTCGTAGTGGGTGAGGGTTGTCAGGCAGCCCGAACGGTTCCTAGTTTTGGGAGAGTCTTCTGAGACCGTCCCAGATGTATTGGAAACCGACCCATGGACATACAATAAGGCATTCCAAGATCAGGACGCAGAGTCTTGGCAAAAGGCGATGAAATCTGAGATGGAATCAATGGATTCTAATTAGGTCTGGGAACTTGCAGAACCACCCAGTGGTGTTTGCGCCATTGGATGCAAGTGGATCTATAAGAGAAAGAGAGGAGCAGATGGGAAGGTTGAGACCTTCAAGGCTAGGCTTGTTGCGAAGGGGTATACTCAGAAAGAAGGGATCGATTATGAGGAAACCTTTTCGCCGGTAGCCATGCTTAAATCCATCAGGATTCTTTTGGCTGTTGCCGCTCATATGGATTATGAGATCTGGCAAATGGATGTTACGACCACTTTCCTTAACGGGAATTTGGACGAGGACATCTATATGCAGCAACCAGAAGGGTTCATTGCAAAGGGACAAGAGCATCTGGTCTGTAAGCTGAAGCGGTCTATTTATGGACTGAAGCAAGCTTCGAGATCTTGGAACATCCGTTTTGACGAGGTTGTCCAATCGTTTGGATTTATCTGATGTCCGGATGAGCACTGTGTGTACAAGAAAAGTGATGGAAATGTGGTGGTGTTTCTTGTGCTGTACGTAGATGATATTATTCTCATTGGAAATAGTGTGAAGAAATTATCAGATGTAAAGGTATGGTTATCCAAGCAGTTTGATATGAAGGATTTGGGAGAAGTAGGACATGTTCTCGGAATCAAGGTCATTCGGGACCGAGAAAAGAGAAAGTTGTGCCTATCCTAATCCACATACATAGATACTGTCCTAAAGCGATTCAACATGCATGATTCAAAGAAAGGGGATTTACCTTTTCGACATGGAATCCCTCTATCTAAGAGGATGTCTCCGAAGACACCTCAAGAGATAGAGGACATGAAGGCAGTTCCTTATGCATCGACAGTAGGAAGTCTCATGTATGCAATGTTGTGTACGCGACCTGATATTTGTTATGCTGTAGGCATGGTGACGAGATATCAAAGTAATCCAGGTCCAGAACATTGGTCTATGGTAAAACATATACTCAAGTACCTGAGAAGGACTAAGGAGTATATGTTGGTTTACCAGGCAGATGAGTTCCTTCTGTTGGGTTACACTGATTCTGACTTCCAGGCAGACCGGGACGAAAGCAAGTCAACCTCTGGGTTTGTGTTTACTTTAGGAGGAAGAGCCATAGTATGGAAGAGTATCAAGCAGAAATGCATGGAAGACTCCACCATGGAGGCCGAATATGTAGCAGCCTCAGAGGCAGCGAAAGAAGTAGTGTGGCTCAGGAATTTTCTCTTCGATCTTGATGTGGTGCCGAGTTTGCCGGCTGCAATTACAGTTTTCTGTGATAACAGCAGAGCAGTAGCAGATTTGAAGGAGCCATGGACTCATAAAGCGAGTAAACACATAGAGCGTAAGTACCACCGGATATGAGAGATCGTTGGACGAGGGGAAGGCATTGTCGACAAGATATTTTCGGAGGACAACCTAGCAGATCCTTTTACGAAGAGCCTACCGGCGAAAGTCTCTGAGAGACACGTAGAGGGAACGGGTCTCAGATGATAGGTGACATAGTAGACTAGTCTTTGAGAATTAGATTGAAAGAGAATTGTGGTTAGTGATAGACATGAGCTTATTAAGCATAACTGGGAGATTGTTAGATATGCTGTAAAAATTTGGCTTTCAGATATTAATAATACCATTTTGATTTGGCAATCGTATTTTAGTGAAACTATCTATGTTTGCAGTTTATCTATTTATGCAATCATAACTCCATTATTTTACACTGTAGATAATATGGTTCTTCGTGTTGAACAGAAAGATCATATTATCGGTTCCTTGTAAAATATAAATTCATTGTTCACAGTTTAGACAGAGAGTGAGACTCCTGTTGGAAAAACACTGTAGTGTAGTCTTGATTCAATTGATCTTAACTGATGGATTACACTAGTACTTATGATAAGTATTGAACGGACCGCGAAAGGATGAGATTATAAGATTTACTGATCGTTGTTATAATCCAGACCTTCAGTTATTTGATGCGTTCTCTTAAGTTGTAAGATAATATAAAATGGGCATATATATTTATTACTTATTTATTTGATTTAGCAAGGGTGATTCGTATTTTGTTAGGATGACATACTCGCTATTTTGGTAAGTAAGAATATTTATATAGTGTGTCGTTAGAAATTATTTACAGTCACTATGTCCCAGTGCGTTGGGTTGATGACGTCCCCGAAATGAGCTCAGGAAGGAATATTATGTCAAACCCTGCAGGTGGATAATTATCCGACATAATTATTAATGAACTGAGTGGGACTAATTTCGGAAATGAATAAGTCAATTTAATTTAATTGTCAGTAATTAATTTAATTGACGGATGTTATATCTTAAACATGGAGAGGTAATTCGGTCAATGGGATTAATTAATTAATTAATCATTTGGATGTCTGATTTATTGAATAAATTGAAGCCAAATGGGGAGAGCAATAATAATATTCTAGTGGGATATATTATTATTTAATTCTAATTAAGATTTTAAGAATTAATTTTATTCCATAAATAATATTCCATGATTAGGAGAATATTCCTTCTAGAATATTACCTAGGGTTAGAAGACTTGAGAGTCTTCTAGAAGGTGATGTTAGGAGAAAGGAATTATGACCTAATTGGGATTAGTTTATGGAGTGGAATTAGGATTCCTTAGCTTAATGGGATAAGCCCATATTTGGCACCTCCTTAAGGTCCCTAATGGAGCCTATAAATACACCATGCCCCAACCTCTTCCATTACTATTGCAAGAGCTCGATTTTAAGGTCTTAGAAAGAGAGGAAAATCGTGTTCAACACATAGTCGAGAGTTAGGGAGTTTCGATTAATCGCACCACCAAGATTAATCGAAGTAGGTGTAAAGGTAATCCATTAGAAGATCTTTAGGTGATTTATTTCAAACCTTGAAGATCTACTTTTTTCGGCCAACCACCACTGCCAACCGCCACCGTCTGCCGCCGTCGACAGCCGCCGGAAATTGCCACCACCGCCTATTGCCACCGGAAGACACTCGAGCCCAGCCGCACGCAGCCGCGAGCCATCGCCCGCAGTCGCACGCCGCCAGGCCTCGTGCAAGCCTCCAGTAGCGACGCATCGCAAGCCCCGCGCCGCCGTCCCTGTTCGAGTGCACCTCATTGTTAGAGTAGAATACCCGGCATTCCAATCAGATTGGACATATTCTACTTGTAAATAGAATCTATTGGAATTATATTAATAAATATGCATTAATTTATCTTATGTATTAGCATTTATCCTATATTTGCACATATGATAAAGTCCCTAGATCACTTATAGCTATGAGGTATGGTTTCGCATAGAGATGGTGATCATGGAACATATCTTAAAAGCTGTGAGCTTAAAAACAGTTCCAAGTCATTGGATATTTCGAGATGGGATATCGAATAATCCGGAAAGACTTGTACATATGATGAATGCTTGATGGTCAAGAATGTTGCATTTCATCAACATTAGCGTGGGACGCAAGTTTATATATGTAGGTGCTTGTTAGAGAATAAGTTCACTGAACATGACCGTATGAAAATTCTTAATGAAAGTTTTTCTGTCGAATAAGAATTTTCATGTTACAATAGTACATGATTGATCCTATGACTTGAGGCACGATGGTAATCTTGTGCATGTTATACTTTACTTTGATTTATCCTTTTGGTTGCTAGCACAATCGTATAAAGGGATATTTTGGGTATTGTATTAATATGTATGAAGGTTTGTTAGTGGCTAACAAAGGATTCGACACTTATGTGATAAGTGAATTTCCTATGTGTTTCATAGTTTGTAATTCAAAGTCCTTGGCCAAGGCGGGATGAATAGAGATTCATACACGAATTACTAAACTTGAAATGGAATCATAGTTATTAAATCAATTGGGTTTCGACTTATAAAACCATACCCAAGATTTAATCGGGAAATTGGATGTCGAAAGGATTTTACATGTATGGACTTGTAATCGAAAAGGTTTACTCACTATTCACTTAATACTAAATTCATGCTACTTGCTAGATGTTCCCATGATACGTGGGTTCTTGAAATTAAGGAGTTAATTTCATGAATAAGAATTAATAAGATTAATGCAAATTACAAAAAGTTGTAAACCCATTACTAGTATTAATAATGAACTTAAAAGGTCACACCTAATTTTGAATGTAGATCATTTGAAATTAGTATTTCTAAAGTGTTAGAATTAATTAATAAGTATTAATTAAATAATTTGATTATTTAATTAATTCTAATTTTGATTAGATATCAATTAAAGAAATATACTAAATTAATCAATTTGATTGATTAATTATATTTTGGATATTAATTAAGTAATTAATGAAATTACTAAATTAATAGTTGGATTTTAAAATTAGATTTTAAAATTCAAATTCATATTATAATATAATTATAATAAGAGGAGATTTTATAAATATGTGAAATAATATATTTTGATCATAATATTTAATCTTTAATTTGATTAAAGATTAAAATAATAAATACAATATTATTAGATGGGATCTAATGATATTTTTTATTAAAATCATTTTAGATCTAGATGCCATCTAATTTGAATAAAATAATGATTTTAAAATTACAATATGACATCTTGTGATCTAAATGTATTAGAATAAATAGGTGTACATATGTGATGTACATATTACACACTTGTATTAACAAGAAAAATTGAGAAAGAAAAATCACAAGAGTTGTGAATCAAGAAGTGTTCTTGAACTTTGAAAATTATTTCCATATCAAGAATAGTTCTTGAAAATTTTAATAAAGATTAAAATTATAATCTCCTCTAAAATAATTATTCCGATACTAATTGAACAAATCGAGAAGTTTCAACTAGTGAAGAAACTAGTTCTCGAGATTGAATTTCAAAAAGGTGGATACTATTAGAGGGAAGATGATTGGATTCCTAAAGTGAGTAACAAGAAGAATTAATCGTTACTAAAATGGGAATTGATTTCCTCTATCATCGTCAAAGTTGAAGGAGTTCAAGTTAAAGGTAACTTCGAAACTATCTTTAAATCAAAATTTGTATTTATACATGTTTTTAAATGATGACGATCTGTTTATTCGCTTTATGTATTTACGGGTTAAGTATTTATGTGATAAATACTTGTTTTTAAAAATTTTATTCCGCTGCAAATCACCCGTACGATACAGGCGAACCCAACAGTGGTATCAGAGCCACGGTTATCATCTTTAAAAACAGATTTTGATTTATTTTTGTTAATGAGATAAGCAAAATAATTAAATGTTTATGAGATAAACATATTTAATTATTAAAATAAAATTCGATTTTGCCACACGAGTTGTGTGATTGGATTACACGAGTTGTGTGGCTCATCAAAATGATCAATTTCGATGGAAAGCAGGTCCACACGAGTCGTGTGAGTAGTCACACGAATCGTGTGACTTATCAAAAGGTTTGATGTTGCTTTCGGGTTTTTCACACGAGTCGTGTGACATTTTTGACACGAGTCGTGTGACCCAGTCGTGTGACTAAAACAAAATTATTTTTTATGCTTTAATTCATGTGATGAATGTTTTAGCATATTAAGGGATGATCATGAGCCTTTTATTCAATATAATTGAATGTTTGCATTTTATTCAATATGATTGAATGATTGTAATTTATCGAGACCTGCGAGTCTCTTATGTTATGATTTGTAAGATTTTAAATTATTGCATCGTTAAAAGATTAGATCATGTTGAAGACCGTTCGATGTGAAAGGCCCACGCTTGTGTGGGTAATTTTACAAGTTGTAAATTTTGAAGGCCTGTGCTTGTACGGGTAGATAAAATGAGATGTAATAGAAGTAGTTCTATTCATTTATTTTATCACGTATAGGCATAAACCCATTTTGGCTCGAATGGGTTGCATAGGCAAGGTCGTGATCATCCCACCGTATGCATGCATTAGATGTATGTTAGGTTTATTTATGTTTACGTTTCATGAGATGATTAATGCACTAAATAAACACAAGTAAAAGATGGTAAGAGATGATATCTAAAAAGGAACCCTAAAGAATTAATATGATTAATTCCATATCAAATAAAAAATGGATAAAAATAAGTTGGAACTTATTAATCCAAGCCTTCCATCAAAAGTAGAAAACATGATGATGCTACGAAAATTTATCACTGACCATGAGTCGTGGGGTGGTTTTGTGTTTGAAAGCTGTGATTTCTACTAAGTATAATGATACTCGTGAGATGGATTCCTCTTTGTGTTGACCATGAGTCGTGGGACATTCTGGTGGGCCATTATCATGAATGTTTGATGGGTTTGTTTTGACACTAAGTAATATATACGGTCATAAAATTGAGGTATATAAGGAAAGGTGAGGTAAAATAACTTGAAGGTTGTATAATGATACCATTGTCAAAAGTTGACTACCAGTATAAATGTTTCATGCGTACTCATAAAATTGGGATATGGAATATTTTTATTGGACTTCAAGCCCACTATGAAAATTTGATTTTCATAATTAAAATAGGATTTTAATTAAAATAGTGGGAGGCATTTAATATTAAAGACCTAATATTAAATGAATATAAAATCCATAGTCTAACTATTTTCTGCTTCGTTTGTTGTTTTTGTAGATCACTCTACTAAAAATGGCTAAAAATCCAATCGCAAGTATTCTTAAGCAAAACAAATTAACTGGACCAAATTTCGTTGATTGGCTGAGAAACCTAAGAATTGTTCTACAGTCTGAAAAGAAGGACTATGTGCTTGACAAAGCCCCTCCTCCGCCCGAGGATAAGACTTCTGAAGAGTATGGAGAATACTTACGTCATACAGATGATAATCTCCACGCTCGTTGCTACATGTTAGCATCTATGTCAAATGAGTTGCAGAGACAAAATGAATTATTTGATAATGCAATTGATATCCTAAATCACTTACAAGAGTTGTATGGTGAAAGGACAAGGCAAATTAGATATCAGATATCTAAAGAGCTTTTCAGAAGTCGTATGACTGAGGGCTCTTCAGTCCAAGACAATGGGCTGAAGATGATAGCTCTTATTGAAAGGCTAACATCCCTTGGAGTTGTTATGGATAACGAACTCTATGTGGATCTTTTGCTGCAATCTCTGCCTCCATCATTTGATACTTTTGTTGTTAACTTTAACATGCACAATATGGAAACTTCTCTTCCAGAATTGGTGAATATGTTAAAGACGGCCGAATCCACTATTAAAAAGGATAAACCATTGCTTATTATTGGATCCCCTTCTGGATCAAAGACGTTAAAATCCAAGAAAATGAAAGGGAAGGGAAAAGTTCCCTATAAACCTAATAAAAAGGCAAATAACAACAAAGGTAAGAACAAAGAAAAGGTCAATACTCAGGCTAATCATGAATGTTATCATTGTGGTAAAACTGGGCATTGGAAGAGGAATTGCAAGGAGTATCTTGCAAGCCTGAAAAGTTCAGGTATTTATTTTGTTGAAGTTAACTTGTCAGTAAATGATTCTTCTTGGGTATTAGATACCGGTTGTGGCTCACATATTTGCAATGATTTGCAGATGATGGCAAGAAGTAACATGTTAGAAAATGAAGAAACAATCCTAAGAATGGGCAATGGGGCAAGGGTTGCTGCCAAAGCAATTGGGACTGTTTATCTAGCAATAAATGATGGTGTAAATATTTGTTTGACAAATTGTCTTTATGTTCCGGATGTTATAAGAAACATAATCTCTATTCCAGTAATGGATAGAGAGGGTTTTAAGTTTGTAATTGAAAATGGAATATGTTCTATTTTCAAAGATACAACTTTTATATATTCTGGAAATTTGACAAATGGTTTGTATACCATTACACCACAAAATCACATCCTAACCATTCAACAAAATAAAAGAAAATTAGATAATCATAGTTCATTCACAATTTGGCATGCTAGATTAGGTCATATATCCGAAAAGAGGATTCACAAATTGGGACCAAAACTCGACCTTAGGGGAGAGGATAAGTTGCCTACGTGTGAGTCATGTCTTAAGGGGAAAATGACAAAATCACCATTTGTTGGACAAGTGGAGCGAGCTAAAGGTCTGTTGGATTTGATACATACAGATGTTTGTGGACCACTAAATGTTAGTGCCAAGGGGAACTACTACTATTTCATAACTTTTACTGATGATTATTCAAGATATGGTTATGTATACCTATTGAGGTATAAATCTGAAGTATTTGAAAAGTTCAAAGAATTCAGAAATGAAGTGGAGAAACAAATTGGTCGTAATATTAAAACTCTTCGATCAGATCGAGGAGGTGAATATTTGACAAATGAGTTTCTTGATTATTTAAGAGATAATGGGATTATTTCACAGTGGACACCTCCTGGAACTCCACAACTCAATGGGGTTTCAGAAAGGAGGAATCGAACATTGTTGGACATGGTTCGATCGATGATGAGTTCCACTAGTTTACCTCTTTCATTCTGGGATTATGCCTTAGAAACAGCAGCACATATTTTAAATAGAGTGCCAAGTAAAGCTGTGCCCAACACACCTTATGAGATATGGTGTGGCAAAACACCTTCATACAAATATTTAAAAGTATGGGGTTGTAATGATTATGCGAAGCAGCTAGTGGGAGGTAAGTTGGATATAAGATCCATCTTATGTAAATTTGTGGGGTATCCAAGAGAGTCTATAGAATACTATTTCTATGACCCTACTGAACAAAAAGTGTTTGTTTCGAGGAATGCTGTTTTCTTAGAGGAAGAGTTTCTCTCAAAGAATAGTAGAGTTGTAGAACTTAATGAAGAACCACAAGAAATTCCACAAAGTACCACAGATAACATACCAGTGGAGACTGGGCCATCTGAAACACAACCTCTTCAGAGATCTGAAAGGGTTTCTAAGGCGCCTGAAAGGCTGTACCTATTGTTAAAGAACAACGAAGAGGGATTCCTTTTGGATAATGATCCAATAAGCTATGATGAGGCAGTGTTGGACATTGACTCAGATAAATGGCAAGAAGCAATGCAATCTGAAATGGAATCCATGTACTTAAACAAGGTATGAACCTTGGTAGATCCACCAGAGGGTATTGTACCCATTGGCTGTAAGTGGGTTTATAAGCGAAAGCTTGGGGTAGATGGAGAAGTTAATACTTTTAAAGCAAGACTAGTTGCAAAAGGTTATACTCAAAAACAAGGTGTTGATTATGAGGAAACTTTTTCACCAGTAGCAATGCTTAAATCCATTCGGATACTATTAGCCATAGCTGCGTATTATGACTACGAGATATGGCAAATGGATGTGAAAACTGCTTTTCTTAATGAAAACATTAAGGAAGACATTTATATGAAACAACCACAGGGTTTCATATCCAGTGGGAGTGAACAAATGGTTTGTAAACTTCAAAGATCTATTTATGGACTTAAACAAGCTTCAAGGAGTTGGAACATCCAGTTTGATGAAACGATCAAAACGTTTGATTTTCATAAGAATCCGGACGAACCATGTGTTTATAGAAAGGTTAGTGGGAATGCAGTTGCATTTGTTGTACTCTATGTTGATGGCATTCTACTCATTGGGAATGATGTAAGGAATGTTGCATTCAACACGGACATGGTTGTCAAAACAATTTTCCATGAAAGACTTGGGAGAAGCGTCTTTTATCCTAGGGATAAAAATCTATAGAGATAGATTTAAAAGGATGATCGGACTATCCCAGTCTATGTACATAAATAAGGTGCTAAAACGATTTAGCATGGAGGAATCCAAACGAGGATATATTCCAATGAGTCATGGGGTTTCACTTTCTAAAACGATGTCTCCAAAGACACCTGAAGAAAGAGAACGGATGAGTCATATACCTTATGCATCAACTATTGGTAGTATTATGTATGCCATGTTATGTACAAGACCTGATGTGGCTCATGCACTTAGTGTAACGAGCAGATATCAGTCTAATCCAGGTGAAGAACACTGGAAAGCCGTTAAGATGATTTTTAAGTACTTGAGAAGGACTAAGGATATCTTTATGATATACGGCAATGGAGAACTGAAACTAGAAGGCTTTACTGATTCTGGTTTTCAGTCCGATAAAGACGACTCTAAATCCTTGTCTGGATACTTATTCACTTTGAATGGAGCAGCAGTTAGTTGGAAAAGTTCCAAACAAGAAACGATTGCTGACTCTACAACAGAGGCTGAATATATTGCTGCATCAGATGCTGCAAAAGAAGATGTTTGGATAAGGAATTTCATCCAAGGGTTGGGTGTAGTACCATCTGTTGTTGATCCAATAATAATATATTGTGATAACAATGGGGCCATTGCGCAAGCATTGGAACCAAGATCTCATCAAAGATCCAAACACATTATGAGACGATACCATTTGATTAGAGAAATCATTGGTAGTGGTGACATCGTAATGGAGCGAGTCGACTCAGCAGAAAATATAGCAGATCCCTTAACTAAGCCCTTATCACAGAAAGTGTTCGAAGGACATCTTGAGAAGATGGGTCTAAGATACATGAGTGATTGAAACTAGGGTAAGTGAGAGATTGTTAGAGTAGAATACCCGGCGTTCCAATCAGATTGGACATATTCTACTTGTAAATACAATCTATTGGTATATTAATAAATAGGCATTAATTTATCTTATGTATTAGCATTTATCCTATATTTGCACATATGATAAAGTCCCTAGATCACTTATAGCTATGAGGTATGGTTGCGCATAGAGATGGTGATCATGGAACATATCTTAAAAGCTGTGAGCTTAAAAACAGTTCCAAGTCATTGGATATTTCGAGATGGGATATCGAATAATCCGGAAAGACTTGTACATATGATGAATGCTTGATGGTCAAGAATGTTGCATTCCATCAACATTAGCGTGGGACGCAAATTCATATATGTTGGTACTTGTTAGAGAACAAGTTCACTGAACATGACCGTATGAAAATTCTTAATGAAAGTTTTTCTGTCGAATAAGAATTTTCATGTTACAATAGTACATGATTGATCCTATGACTTGAGGCACGATGGTAATCTTGTGCATGTTATACTTTACTTTGATTTATCCTTTTGGTTGCTAGCACAATCGTATAAAGGGATATTTTCGGTATTGTATTAATTTGTATGAAGGTTTGTCAGTGGCTAACAAAGGATTCGACACTTATGTGATAAGTGAATTTCCTATGTGTTTTATAGTTTGTAATTCAAAGTCCTTGGCCAAGGCGGGATGAATAGAGATTCATACACGAATTACTAAACTTGAAATGGAATCATAGTTATTAAATCAATTGGGTTCGACTTATAAAACCATACCCAAGATTTAATCGGGAAATTGGATGTCGAAAGAATTTTACATGTATGGACTTGTAATCGAAAAGGTTTACTCACTATTCACTTAATACTAGATTCATGCTACTTGCTAGATGTTCCCATGATATGTGGGTTCTTGAAATTAAGGAGTTAATTTCATGAATAAGAATTAATAAGATTAATTCAAATTACAAAAAGTTGTAAACCCACTACTAGTATTAATAGTGAACCTAAAAGGTCACACCCAATTTTAAATGTAGATCATTTGAAATTAGTATTTCTAAAGAGTTAGAATTAATTGATAAGTATTAATTATATAATTTGATTATTTAATTAATTCTAATTTTGATTAGATATCAATTAAAGAAATATACTAAATTAATCAATTTGATTGATTAATTATATTTTGGATATTAATTAAGTAATTAATGGAATTACTAAATTAATAGTTGGATTTTAAAATTAGATTTTAAAATTCAAATCCATATTATAATATGATTATAATAAGAGGAGATTTTATAAATATGTGAAATAACATGTTTTGATCATAATACTTAATCTTTAATTTGATTAAAGATTAAAATAATAAATACAATATTATTAGATGGGATCTAATGATATTTTTTTTATTAAAATCACTTTAGATCTAGATGCCATCTAATTTGAATAAAATAATAATTTTAAAAATACAATATTACATCTTGTGATCTAAATGTTTTAATATAAATAGGTGTAAATCACCCGTACGGTATAGGCGAACCCAACACTCATGGCCGAGTTTGTCGCGCCCCTGCCTTGCCCAGCACGCCCGAGCGCCAGTCCACCCAGGCGTAAGAAAGCCGCAGCGCGCGACCCGCACGCGCACGCCACCTCTGCCCGCTCGTCTAGTCCGCCGGTCCGCGAACCGCATGAGCCTGACCCAACCGAGACATGACTAGACTTGAGATCCGACTGGTTCGACCCGAGCCCGACGAGCTCGATGCGGTGATCCGTTCATGATTCAACACTCGACTAGAGTCGACAAAGGCCAAACCCTTCAACCGATTGAGTTGTGGTAATCAGACGATCTCTATCAAAGGAAATCAGAAATTTCTCTGAGTCGGCAAAAATTTTAAACGTTAATATCCAAACCCTAACTATAGATTCCACTGCGTTAGGGTTTATTTTTCCAAATTTCAAAACGTGCATGTTGTTGTCGTTCCTAATAGAACCTGACAGTAGCAGATATGGTTATGCATTATAAGCTTGACAAGAAGATTTGTTCCTTTCTAGCTGAAATTGACAGATCTATTAGTGAACCTATTTTTTGAACACAATGTTAAACAACAGAATTAGGTAGATGCTATGAACAAAGAACTTGAGGCTTTGGGAATGAATAATACTTGGACTTTGACTCCTCTACCAAAGGGAAAGAGTGTTATAGGTTCTAAATGAGTTTATAAGATCAAGAGAAACATAGATGGCACCATAGACAAATTCAAGGCAAGACTTGTGGATAAAGGATATTTGCAAAAGGAGGAAGTTGATTTCTTTGAAATTTTTTCACCAGTGGCAAAAATGGTCTCAGTGAGGTTTTTGCTTGCCTTAGCAACTCATAAAGGGTGGGAAGTTTACCATATTGACATCAATAATGCATTTGTGCATGGATACTGGGAAGAGGAAGTTTACATGATGCCATCTAAAGGATACACAAAAGCTAAAAGGAATGAAGTATGTCTGTTACAAAAGAGTCTGTATAGTTTAAAACAGGCTTCAAAGACAGTGGAACATAGAGTTTTAAGACAAGTTGATTTCCTATGGCTTTATCCAATCAAAGAATGACAATTGCCTTTTCATCGAAAGAGATGTTGACTAGTTTTTAGCCCTATTAATCTATGTTGATGATGTGTGATGATCACAGGAACTTATGTTTCAGATATTGAGTCACTGAAAACATAACTGCATAACTTGTTTACCATCAAGCATTTAGGAGTTGCTAAATATTTCTTGGGGCTTGAATTCATAATAACTAGTCAAGGGACTTTCCTCTGTCAAAAGAAATACATTTTGGATATCATATACCACATAGGACTAAAGAGTTCTATACTTGTGATCATTCCACTTCCCCAAGATATTAACCTATTCTCACTAACAGATTTATTCACCAAATCTCTTGGTGGTCTAGAGTTTCATTCATTTCTGTGCAAGTTGGGAATGCGTGTCTACTCCCCTATTCCACTTGAAGAGGGAAATTGTTAGCTCACGTTTTCGTTTATTATGTGAAAGGACTATTTTGCCCTCGTCGTCTAGAACACGAGCTATGAGCTCTATATGTACCTCAATGCATTGCATTGTGAACCTTGTGAAATATGAGATCATAATACAAAATTCCCAAAATATCTTCTCTATACAAAAATGGCGGTTTCTCTCCCAAGTCTTCACTTTGGCTACTTTCTATTCTATACTGTATGTTTCATCATTACTTTTTGAAGTTGATTTGTTTTTCTTTTTTTACTCTACTTTTCTTTGTTTTCTCTACTTTAAAGTCTATAAAGTAGAGATGAGAATTGGACTTTATAGACAAGAATTGGGAGATGAGCTTACGTGTTGGTCAAATGTCGCTGATTAATTTGGAGCTTTATATTAGATCAGATTCATGTGAGTGAGCTATGAAATTGGGCCAATGGCAATATCGAGTGGGAGGCACTAGCGTTGAGAGAGAAGAGCAGCTTTTAAACATCGTAGAAGAGCCCAATTACTTCTGCCCCATCAGTTTTGGTTCGATATTTTTTTTCTTTTGTCCGTGTTTAATTGCCACCGGCCGTCCGTCATCCGCCGCCGATTCAGACGATCGCCTGCTTCCGCGCTCAAAAATGTCTATCTCCGTCTCAGTTCCATCCACCTCCCTCCGACGCGATTCCGACTCTGATCCTCTGTTGGCTACCAGAAATCGTAAATCTATTCCATTTCCCTTTCGTCTTTGAATTTTGATTTTCGTTGTTGTGACTGAGATGTAAAGGGGGAATTTGACATAGACGACAGGATCGTGTTACATGTCTATATAATTTATTCTGTGTAACCCTATTTATCAAATTGCTAATTCAGCTTCTTTATCGCCCATCCTTAATTTGGTAGGTGTTCAGACCTCTGAGTACATGCATCATACCACAATTAGCAGAGATGCTATGCTTTTAATTTTGCTATGGTGAGTTTTTGAAATGAAATAAACAAGTCATTAAAATCTCATGGCCATTAATTATTCTACGTAGTGGAAGATACACTCAGTGGAAATATACACGTCCTTGAGGTTTTAACAGAATCCAGTGTTGAAGCTCTTGTATAAATTAATACAATTTAGTTTTCGCTTGCATTCTTGAGAAAGGGGATAAGATACTGTCTCCTAATTTATTTATGGTCCTTCATGCGTTGTTATTTGTCAAAGAGGATGAAGATGCTGCCTCATTCAACAAGCCTGCATGTCACAAGAGAAGATATTCTATGAAGTCTATCAGTTGCTTTGGCGTTCAATTAACTCCAGATACAATTGCTGTAGCCATGGTGTATTTTGTTCAAGGGGTTTTGGGCCTATCCAGGCTAGCAGTCAATTTCTATTTGAAAGATGAACTGCATCTCGATCCTGCAGAGGTATAGATATGCATTTTATTAGGTTTACATACGACAGTCTGGAGATCTCACCTGTTTTAGGCTAAATGAAGAGCACAGGCCTAGTGTTAATTAACCAGTTCATCTCTAAATAGCATCCAGATTACCAACATATTTGATAACAAAAATTTCATAAAGATCATATTATATGATATTGTTCAAGTAGATCAATTTTTATTAAACAGATGGATAAGGTCATGTGCATGTGCTTTAATTTATGTTTACCATCAATTTGTACTTTGAGTGATTAAGGATACCCTTGTGATATTACATTCACTATGCCCTCAGTATTTTAGCTCATTATTCACTCTATATTCTATAGGTTAGCTCATTTCATTGTACAAGTATTTGAGAGTAACAATTGAAGTAAATGAGCATGTTACGTTATTAAATTATGAATGATAACTGGCTTAGTATACTTTAAACAAGAAAGTTAATTTTGCTTTCTGTTTTCTTCGTTTTCTTTCATTTCTTATTTTCTTTTGTTTTCTGAAAAAACACTTACAGAACCTACAATTCTTTGTGGTTGACTAGACAGCCATCATATCTGGTGTATCGTCTTTACCTTGGCTTGTCAAACCATTGTATGGGTTCATCAGGTGCATCCCAGCTTCTCATTTTTTTATTTCTTAATCTTTAATTTCGTTTTTATTTATTTACATCATTATTTTTAAGTGCCGAAAATGTCCAATTGTAAACTTGAATATTTTGTTCAGTTTATCCTTGACCTTTTATAGGATTAAAATTTTCTGTAACTAACTATGAATGTTAAACCAGTGATTCCTTCCCACTCTGTGGCTATCGAAGGAGGTCATATTTGGTATTGTCTGGACTCTTAGGAGCTTTCTCATGGAGTTTGATGGCTACCATTGTCGACAGCAAGTATGGTGTTGCCTTTTGCATACTTCTAGGATCTCTCTCAGTAGCATTTTCTGATGTAGTAAGTGCTTATTACTGTAATTTATGAACATAATGCATAGGCATGCTTTAGTTGCTACTGTAATTTATGAATGCATCAGGTGGGCATGCTTTCTTTCTGAAATCTCAATTATTTTGATGAGCATGTTTCCTGATAAGTCAGTTAATATGATTGTATGATATTTGTCAATAAGTTTCTCATCTCCGTTGAATAGCAATGTTGCTGATTAGATTTGTTGGTAGGCATCTGAAAATATATTGTTTACAACAGAGTTTATTTAAATCCACTCTCTATTAGTTCATTCAGTTCAGTTTATATTAACTATTTTCAAAACATGGAAATATTCTCTATGAGTAGGGTTTTACTTTACTCTCAATTTTTCCATTGGGATGTCTAGTTTGAACGTGCGTCCATGTTCTGTATTTAGTTCCAAACAGTACGACTTACTTCAGCCGTGCAAAAACAAGACTCTCATTGAGCTAATGATTCCTGTTCAGTATTCATCTTAAGTCTGCTTTCAAAAAATTCTAGTACAAGTGCTTTAGAAAAAACAGTCTGGTAAAACCCTAGTTATTCTGTATTTGTTTATTTTATTTTTACGTCTTCTAGCTAACCTGTTGAGATAAAGCGTACGTACAGGTTGTCGACTCTATGGTTGTGGAGAGGGCGCGTGGTGAATCACAAACTGTGTCTGGTTCACTTCAGTCTTTATGCTGGGGTTCTTCTGCTTTTGGTGGGATTGTAAGCTCCTACTTCAGTGGCTCCTTGGTGGGTGCTTATGGTGTGAGGTAAGTGAAATAGTCTACAATATTTCTTCTTTTTTATCTATTCTGATTTTAGTTATGCAACACTCTTAAAAAAGTGATTATATTCTTTTTGTTTGGGGCAACTTAAATGATAGGAGCTGTATGGAGTTTTACTACAAGTTTCAATCTCTAGTGGCAGAAGAATGAACGGAAAATGTGTTTGGTATTTTTTCTTGATTTTCGTGTGGAAAATGAATATATTTTTACAAGTGTGAATGTTTCTATTGTCAACAAAGATTCAAATAATTTAGAGCAAATTTGTTATAAATTTGGGTGAAGATAATGACGATTTATTTGGTAAGTTGTCAAAATTTCCACTTTCCATTAAAATGTTGAAACTGGGAGGATTGCATTTTCACTAAAAACTCTAAAATGAACATAATTTCATTTACCAGAAGAAAGATGAAAATTGGAATATGCGAGTTGAATACAATTTGGTAAACATGCTTATTTCTTTTATTATTTTAAAACAAGAATCTGCTCCTTGTTTTACATAATGTAATCAAACTCTTGTTGTAGGGCTGCCGTAGGTGTGCTATACATTCTGATTCCACTGATGATTTGATCTCTAGTTTTGCCAGAGTTCTTGACATCATTTATATAAGAGCCGAAACTCAAAATTATTTCAAATTACCAAGCATGTGTTTTCACAGGCTACTCTTCCCTTCTGGTTAATGATTTCCTCTAAAAGCACAAGTTTTTGCATAAATTCAACTCCTGAACTTCTTAATATTTGCAGATTTGTCTTTGGATTAACAGCTTTGCTTCCCTTAATAACATCTGCTGTTGCGGTCCTTGTGAAAGAACAGCCACTCCATGGCTCGGCAAGAGGACTTATTTTGTCGGACTCTACTGCCTGTTTAGGAAGCTCGAAAAATAGCTTACTTCAATTATGGGATGCCGTAAAGCAACCCAATGTGTTTCTGCCTACCTTATTTATCTTCTTGTGGCAAGCAACACCACAGTCTGATTCTGCCATGTTTTATTTCATGTAGGTTGATCTTTAATTTGGTACGTGATAGATGAATTACAAAAAGTACCTTGAGTTTGACCCAATTACAGAACAACAATCTCTCTCTCTTTATGATTTTTAAGTGCACAAAATATTTTAGAAACCCCATATGTATAAAAATATTATATTTAGCTTTTTCTTTTTTTATTATTAAAATTTTAAACATTAGCTTTTTCTTTTTTTCTTGTTTTCCNCTTAATCATGTAAAAGCTCAATGCTACTCTTTGGAAGTATCCATACTCTGTAATTATTCTTTCCGGTCTACTTTGTGACAATTTCTAGAATTTTTTCATTTGCAGTACAAATAAACTTGGATTTACCCCTGAGTTTCTAGGACGCGTGAAACTTGTGACTTCCATTGCGTCACTGGTTGGTGTTGGGTTTTATAACGGGTTCTTGAAAGGTGTTCGTTTGAGGAAGATATTTCTGGTGACTACTGTTATCGGTTCAGTTCTTGGGATGACTCAAGTATGGTTCCATGCCCCTTCATAGCCAATTTGGATTATTTGTGTCTTCTTCATTTTGTATTTTGCATTTGAAGTGGACATCCTTATCTTTTAGGTTTTCCTTGTCACTGGATTGAATCGGAAGTTTGGCATAAGCGATGAGTGGTTCGCAATTGGCGACTCCTTGATTTTAACAGTTCTTGGTCAGGTATTTCTGCATGTTGTATTTTGCGGTCCCCTAAAGCTCAATATCTTTTTAAAAAAAAAAAAAAATAAACTAGAAGATTATGTTTACAGCTCTTGGACCGGTGCTTCTGCATGTGTTGATAATTACGATATTTTGTTGTGGTTTGATAATAGAATCATGCGGTCCCCTAAAGCTCAAACGTAAAATTAAAATAGGAACTAAAAGATTACCTATAAATACTAACTCTCAAAGACAAAAATAAACAAGAGTAAAACTGTTGAAAAAACTAAAAACCCCAGAAAGATACCCTATAAAGTTCAAATACATGAAATGAAGTAAAGTGAAATAAAACCCGAAAATTGAAACTAAAATTCATTTCCTGCTCCGCCAGAGAGTTTTAAAATAAATTTTGACATATACCTAGGGATGATCACAAAACTCCCTCAAAGTACTACTTTAAATTGCACACCCAAAAAACAAACTAAGTTCTCATCAAAATTACAAATCTCTCCTCTTGTTTTGTACTCACCGTACAATCTCAAATGGTGTATACTGTGTAAGGCAGAAACATAGTTCAAGGGAGTATTCTTAATT
>BKCP01004283.1:109966-123800 GCA_008636005.1 Striga asiatica
ATATGTTTGTACCAAAACTCAGATTGTATTGGCCTAATCCCCTGTTATTTGAAATAAGAATAGTTGGGGGTCTGCATTTTAATGTCGAGTCTCTTTCTTAGGTTTCATTCATGCCTGTTCTAGTCTTAGCGGCAAAGCTATGCCCAGAAGGCATGGAGGCGACTCTTTTTGCGACCCTAATGTCGATTTCCAATGGTGGTAGTGTCCTCGGGGGTCTAATAGGAGCCGGCCTAACTCGATTATTTGGAGTCACAAAGGATAAATTTGACAGTTTAACTTTTCTGATAATCCTTTGCAATCTTAGCTCATTGCTGCCTTTGCCTCTACTCGGCCTCCTCCCCGAAAATACAGCAGATGACGACAGTGATATTGAAATGAAATCTAACTAAACTTTGGTTATGCAAACAATTGGAAAAACTAAGTGTAATTGAAGCTTTGTGGCACGTTGGTACTTGTTACACGGTTGGTGCTAATGAAAAATAAAAACTGCTGTTGAGGGTTATATGACATAACAGCTTATTTGGTCACGTTGTATTGTAATTAGTGGATACCCTTGCCTATTTTGTTGAAACTAACAATGATACTTTTCACTTCTATCTCAAAACATTGTTGAGCCATTAAGAGACTATCAAAAAAAGTGATGTTACTCGTTTCATACATCAAATTGATTTTTTGATTTCCCATCTCTTTTACTAATTTACTTACAATATCAATATTTTGAAAGAAAATTTGCTACTTTAGAACTACTAAGAACACAAATGGTTTTGATCGGTTTTTTGAAGAAAATTGTTATCTTCGAAGACTCTGAAATATCCATCTATTTATTAGTAAACTAAAATTTTCAAATATTTTGTGAGACATGATTATGATGAATGACTCACTATTTAAAAGGAAATTTTCACAAAACGATAAATAATTTTATTGTTTTCTTCTTACAATTGCAACCAACAGATAAGGCGTTTGGTTTTTAAATAAATATTATCTATCGGCAGCTATAAGATTTTGTGTAAAATTACAATACAACATTCTACAACGTATTAATACGATTTTTCGTACTAATTACAAGAGCAATTTTACAAATTTGATCTTTTCAAACAAGATTTTCGAGACTATAACGTTCTTCTTCACTTTTGAATTGAATCCATAATGAAATAAGCTCACGATGCACATAACCACTAGGATGCGCCTCAAGTATCTGCTGATTTGTTTGATCTATAAATTCCTTACTCAATTCATCATTTATAAATGTTATGTTATCTTCTCGATTTTTGGACACGAACCCCAAATATTGATATCGTGTGTCACAAATCCATCCAACACATTTAAAGCACTCACCTACTCTCTTTGCTTTTCGTTTATTTGCAAAAGTACTTTTATCCATACTTTGCATATATTTATATGAATTTGAAAACTCTACAGATAATCAAACTTGTGCTTCAATCAACCATCGAACATCACTAGGAATACCCTTACACATTAGCATCCTCAATCTTTGTAATTGAGATTGATAAATCATTTTTATAATATTTATTGGACGAAATGGATAATATTTACGGATATTTCAGAGTGCTAAATCCATTTGTAAATTCAGACCATTGTTAAGGAAGATTGAATGAATTACCTGGTAATTTATAGAAAAACATGATGCGTATGCAATACGACTCTAGATTTAAACTGTATTTAAAAGTATGTGTGTGAAGACATGATGCGTATGTGATTCGATTCTGGATTTAAACAGTGACGAAAAGATTGTATGCAAAAATCTATACTTAAGGTGTATTTATTGCTGCCAAAAGATGATGTGATACGTCACACAGTATTATTGTGATCACTTTAAAAATGGTTACCAATATCGATGATGATGGTTTACATAATTAATTTATTCTTTATGATATGAGATACTATTAATTGTCCTCGATTAGTGAAAACTATTACTAGCTAAATATTTGAGAATCGCTATTTGATGAATTTGAATATGAAAGGGGTACGATATATATAGGCCTACTACCTCTCCATGTGTGCTACTAGATATTATGGATCCACAAGATAGCCACCTGTGTATGTGACACGTAACCTGAATTTACGAAATGATTGATCAAAGAATGAGTATATGACACGTAATCTGAAGTTACAAGAGGTTTGATCAAAGAATGTGTATATGACAAGTAACCTGAAGTTACGATATATTTTGATCAATTAATGAGTATATGACATTTAACCTGAAGTTTACGTGATGATTGTGAAAAAATGAAAACAAGTATCATATGAAAAAGTCATAAAGTTAGTAATATGCCCAACTGATATGAATGAACTCTTGAAAGAAAAATGTACACATTACAAATGATATGAGTTCAAAGTCCTCCTATTATATGTTGAAATCGATAATGGACTAGAAACTATATGAACTCTCCTCAAGAAATTCAATATTGATCAAATATATGAGTAAAGGTTTACTAAGATTTGTTAAGATGGGGGGGAGGGGGGGGTGGGGGGTGTAATTCAAGAATTAAAATTTGCAAATAATATTTATGAGTGCATCATATTGAAAGGATGAAAGTCATAGAGTCAATGATAGCGATGGTGGTGAATTACATGAAATAGTATGATGGTGGAATGATATGCTGAAAGCGTTGGTATTGTGTAAATTTAAATTTCTCAGATTAGTGATGAAATGAGGTATATATATACCATTGATGAAAAGCATGAAGACATGACAATTACATACAATCAATTGATAATGAGATATCTCAATTAGTATGGGCAATAATGAAATGAATAAGTATCGACACAGACAAATGAATACGCTATAAATGATATTGACGAGAATGAAATCAATTGAAAATGTGAATATCGTAAACTGCTGGTAGCAAGACCATATCTGCTAATAATGAGAATGAGTTTAAGACTGAAAGTTGCACAAAGCATGATACGATATATTATTATAAATACCATATGTATCTGAAAAATCTGAATAAATAAATCTATATGATACTAGTGCAAATTATGGAAAGATTATTATGATGAATATATGGAATACGTGTTGTAATCTTTTTCCATTGGCTGAGGTTTTGTCCCATTGGGTTTTCCCAGCATGTTTTTACGGAGACAACAAAGATGGCGTATTCACATGAATAATGGACTCTTTTCTTTCATTAGGATTTTGTCCCATTGAGTTTTTCCTAATAAGGTTTAACAAGACATATTTATGGTATAATGAAGACTAAATAAAGGATAAATGATATGATTACTCATGATGATGAAAAGAGACTGGAGCAGCTGTACACTTTCCTTCGATCAAGTTTTTTGCCACTGAATTTTTTGACAAAGTTTTAACAAGACAACACATGGATACTCCACTAAAGATGATTTATTTGAGGGGGAGTGATTTTATGCTTCCACAATGGTTAGGTTTTGTCCCACCGGGTGCGGTTTTTGATGGCCACAAGCTACACTTCAAGATGTTCGGATTGGGTTTTGTTCCCAATAAGTTTAGGAAATAGTCATTCAAGGTAGAGTGTTATGAACCATAGGAAATTAATATATACATACGTGAATGACTCTTTTGCCCTCGATGTAATTGTATTGTTACGATTGTGCCATCAGAAGTTTTTTTATAAATAAGAGTTTCAGTTACAATGAAAATCGTAACAAGATAATACATTATCTATATTCTCTCTTTTTCTCTAATTTTATAACAAAGTGACTTTTGTTAGTCCTCGATGTCTTTGGAGAAGTTATTATTTCAGCCAATGTGAAACACTATTGANAAAAAAAAAAAAATCCGAAACAATATGTATTAGTAAAATAATTGGATACAAAATAATAGAATCCTTATGATTGAACTTAACATTATTAAGAAGATTATTTTGAAAATAATTAATGCTACAGGATAACAACGTTTTCAATTATATTCTTCATATGCTGTGTTTGGTAAGCCAAATAAGCTAGCTTATATCTTATTTGGTTAGTTTATAAGCTTCATGTATTCAAATAAACTTCGTTTGGTAGGACGAACTTTTTTAATAAGCTCGAGCTTATCTCATAAGCTACTTTAGGTAGCTTTTCAAATAAGCTAGTTGAATATTTTATTTCAGCTACCTTATCAGCTAATTTAACCAAACACTCTTATCATATAAGGTAGTTTTTCAACTGTAAGTCATAAGCTATAAGCTATAAGCTCAAAAATTACATATAAGCTATAAGCTAGCTTATCAGCTATCAGCTAACTTATCAGTCAGTTTTACCAAACATAGTCTTAGATACTTTGGCTAACTACACATTAATATTAATTATGCCATGTTCCAACAATATTTTGATTTTAGCTCATACTTTAATTAGTTTTGGACTGATTTTAAATCATTGTCGAATGTCTTATAAGTAGAAAATAAAATTTGAATATAAGAAAAGATAAAAGGTAACCATTCTATTTAATGCGAGTTATTATACTAAGATGTTACAGCAAAATTATAAAATATATCCTGTCAATAGCAAATTTAATTTGTTTACTAACTTTTGTGAATATTTCAAAAAAATCTCACTAACTAATAAAAAATGAGCACAATATGAACAAAAGTGCAAAAATTATGCAATATATATCAGTCAACTGATTGCTAAAATTGTAAAATATGTCTAATAACTCACGTGTTTGAGAGGAATGATAGCAATTAAATTAGTTAGTGGACATTTTTATTCATAATCACACAAGTCATTATTAAATACAATTGTCATATACTCAACTACTCAAGTTACTTGGTATATTTTGCAATTTTGTCAAATTTAACGACATCGTTGGAGCTATAAAAATGATTTCTCTCTTTGTCCAATAAGGCTATAGAGCTCTTTCTATCTAATACAAGTGTGACACTTCGACCGGCTGAGAACCGTCTCGATCTTGCTCCTCTCGCCGGTAGTACGCCGAAACATGCATGAAATCCTCACACCGGAGGGATTTTCCGATAAAGAACCTCCAACGCTCGAGTCAGTCTTGAGAAGAAGATGAGTATAATATAAGGTTTAATGGAATATGAAAGAATGTGTGAAATTCATAAGGCTCATCCCTATATATAGGGGTGAGCTACCTGTTCTAGAAGCTGCTCGACATTGGTGAGTTGGTTGCCCTAGAGTTGCCCGACTTGCCCGATAGTACAGCCCCTAGGTAGGTGTGTCAGGAATGTGTCAGAAACGGTTATTAACCTAGACCAATTAGCTTGCGCCACGTGTCCCCTGCACGTGTATCCGAGATTCCTTTGGAGGCTCTTATGTTCGACCAGATCTGGGCAGGCTGTCAAGCTGCCCCTAGCGTAGAGGATGGTCGATCTCGCGACCATTTGCTTCGACCACTGAAACCTTCGACCAAGTCTTATGTGAAGCTGGGACCTGCTAGATTTCCCAAGATTCCCGTGATCGCGACCTTTGTTTGTCATCGACCAGAGTAGACTCCGCTCGACCAGACCAATTAGTCCGATTTATTCTGCCGACCCGCTGGACCGGTCTAATATATATAATATCCCATATCACTATCTATCTATATCTATCTATCTATCTATCTATCTATCTATCTATCTATCTATCTATCTATATATGTATTATTATAAAAGGACGAGTGGTTTTGTAAAAATATGAATTGCCTAAAAAATCCATACTTTGATATATTTTTAATGGCAAAGTTGTAATCACGCTGAATATATCAATATAAAAGGATTCTAATCTAAATTTATAATTAAAACACAAAGATTATAATTATATAATAGAATAATAAAAACTTGCTTTTGGCCATATGGTGTATGATTTCTATACTCATTAGGACTTGATCATGGTCAAATTGATATCTTGATAGCTAAACTTATAATTTTGCAATATCATCGTGCCAAGATAGTTTTCTTTTAAAAATGTTCAAAAGCAAAATCAACCAAAAAAAAAAATCTATCTATGTTTGTAAGATAATATAATTAAAAAAAAAACAGAAATTTATACCAAACATATTATAAAGAAAATATTCAGCTATTATTTGTTTTTTTATTTTTTATTCCTATTAATCTGCATTTCAATTGATAATTTAAGTATACTTGGACACCATGCCAACTACTACTACTACTACTATTATTATTATTGTTATTATTATTATTATTATTATTATTATTATAAACATATTAAATAACTCTAATTAAAAATTAACATAATCAAAATGAGATACGTGAAAACTTGAACTCTTTTTAGTAAAACTTATAAGGAAATATGTGTGGAACTTTAGACTCTTCATAATTATAATATTGTCAAAGATTAATTTAATATGTGTGAAACTTTAGACTCTTCATAACTATAATATTGTAAGATTAAATTAAAAATAGAAAAGGGGACAATATAATTCTTTTTTTCTTTAAGAGTCGAGACATTCTCCTACCATTGCATTTGTAAATTTAGGAATTATGATCATGTGATTTGTAGTTTGAAATAATATACAGTCAGTTTTCTAGAACCATTAATTTCAAAGTCATCAAAATAAAATAGGATGAACCATTAATTTCAAAGTTTTAGATCATCCGAACTAATTTGGCAATAAAAGTACTGCTATAAAACGATGAGTTATTTATAAAAAATTAAACATGATTCAAGATTCTTAATGATCACTATATTTTTAATGATAAAATTGCAATTACAACATAATAGTTATAATAACATTTAAGTATACCAATAAAATTAAATTAACTAAAAACAGAACTCTTTCTAAACAAAATATTTATAGTTTTTTTATTATAACATGGATGTAAAATAGTTAATATGATCTAATATTTATACTTACTATAGGACGAATGATTTTGTAAAAATTCTACGGACTAACAAGTCGTTATGTTTATATTAATTTTAATGGCAAAACTTTAATAATCATTAAGTATTGTTGTAAATATTTTTCCGGAGTAAAATCGAAAGATTCGAACACCGAGTCGTGTCTCACGAGAAAGGTTACCAGGAATATTCTGTACGTTTATTCAAGCACTAATAAAAGAAATAAAATTCCTAAACATTCTAAATTAAAGATTGGTTTTGGTTTAATTATCGACTGTTGCGAAAATTCAAATTAAGCAATAAAAAAAATAGCAAGTAACGGAGAACAATTAGGATTTGAGAAGCTAGGGAGTCGGGGAGATCCGTTTTGGTTCGAATTACAATTAATGAGCAAGTGATTTATCAGCTAAGTGATTTGAATAATCGACACGTTCAAGTACTCATTCTCAATAACTTTTTGTAACAAGAGAACAAACTAAAACGGCAAATTAACAATTAATTTAACTCCTAGGCAATACAGTTACGAACAAGCCTAGTTCATACGAACCTATTTCGACCGACTCCTCCCCTTTCGGTTCTAAGAGTCGATTAAAGTAGACTAGAGGGTGATTAACTGACTAATCAAATAGATTCACCAATTTCAAGCACGAATAAATCAAATTCAATAGAAACAATTGTAAGTTGAAGTGCCACCCTTCAACAATTACCAATACTCAAGCCTGACAGTTGAAAAACCCTTTAAAAAGATCAACTCGCATGAAAAGAACAATCAACGAACGCCCACAATCGCAATCGAAATCAAAATATCAATCTCTTATCCCTAGCATATGAATTTAGCTACTCATACTCGAATAATCAACAAAAGCAATCGCAACCCAAGAATTCATAATTAATGATTAAATTAAAAGAGATTCTTACGATTGATCAAATCCAAAGTTGAATTCGATAAACAAGCTTAATCTGAAGGAAATAGTGAAACCCGAGTTCAAATCCTTGTTCACAAAAAAACGACGAAAGAAAGTGGAAAAACAAGTTTAAGAGAGCGGGGATAGGGTTTGGTGTTTTCTATGCGTGAGAAGATAATCTGTTCGCGATCCCGATCTAATATATATATTAGGGACATCTTCACGGCNTGTGGGATGAGTGGCGCGGTGCGGGGCTCGGCACGCCGCGGGGCCTGGGCAGGCTTGTGGGCAGCTCGCACGACCTTACGTTTTGGGCTCGTATATACTCGTCTAGACTCAAAATTTGATTCCGTTTTCTCCTGTGTGATGCCAACGAACTCCTCTATTTGATTACGCTTGCCTGACTAATATTTTCTTGAAATCCCATCTTCTCGAGACTTCCAACTTGCACACTAATAACGACGAAAAACCAGAAAAATACGAGAAAGACCAAAATAAAGCAAACCACGAAATAAACTACAAAGCGAACTAAAAATCAACTAAAATACCTAAAACGGGGGAAAGAGAAAGGAAAAATAACTACGAAAAATGCAACAAAAATGGGATAAATAACTCCCCCACACTAAAACCTTTGTTCGTCCCGAACAAAAAGACACGAAAATAAAAGAAAACAAGCAAATGAGCATAGATAACAGTTTCAAATTAATCAACTTAGCCGTGGAGACTTCCAATGACCAACATAGCATACCTCAATTACAACTCGAATGCTATGCTTCGAAAAGACAAACTCTCGAGCATGGAAATATAATATATATGTCTCACTCAGTTTCTTTCCTAAATATGAAATGGGTACACTCAAATTGGCCGATCATCATACTTCAGCATAAGCTTGCCTATTTGTCTATTCATACTCTAAAACAATCAAACTCATGCAATAGTGAATCAAGAGGACTTCTAGGGATGTAACGTAGGCTCTTTGGATTGGGTAGGATAAATAAGGCTAAGTGGCTCAACAAAAATATCAATTCAATTCAATCACCTAACCGAGATCATGAACTCATTGGTTGTCAACACCAACCATTTCCTCCAACATTTTCAAAAGCCAACACGCTACCCACATTATTCATCTCCTTATTTTTTTTCCCTTTTTTTTTTCGGAAACCTTTGGATGTTTTATAACACCAACATAAATCACATATATATACAAAACCAACACAAATTACCTCCAATTCTTCACTTACAACTCCACAATATCATCATCATGGGGTTTATCAGTAAACAAAACTTCAATCAGGCTCAAAGGGGGGACTAGTAAATATTATTCCACAAAAAGAAAAAGGGAATGAAAATACAAAGAACGCCTCAATCATTTTCACGTCACACAAATTCAATTGCTTCATTTCAAAACAGACTCAAAGCAAGTTCTGATCAACACGAATCCGACCAATATCTCTCAAGAAACAACCAAGGCTCAAACCTCAAATAAGGTAAATAAGTGTCCAACAAAACTACACATCAAGTTCATCAAGGCATACTAGTCATGATCATCATCACATCTCCTCAACATCATCACCGAATCTTAAAATTCACCATAATCCATACTCATAAAACACACAAACTGACTCAAGATAAGACACTCAAATAAAAACAAAAGATGAAAAACACCCTAAAAGACCTAGACCTGGTCAACCATATAGACACATAATCATGTAAAAACTCCCCCACACTTAAAACCGAAGAATGTCCCCATTGACGATCATTAGTGCTAGGACAGTTTTCCCACATAATCAACCAATCACAGAAGACAGAAAAACTAAGCCAAAAATGAAAATAAAGAGGAGGGAAAAGATACAAACGTACAGGGCACAGTGACTAGACTAGTCACTGTGAATCTGGTAGTGCAGGTGGAGGGTGGCGATAGTCGGGCATGAAACAGTGGCGGGCCTCTGTCAACTCAACTCTCTCGCCCCATTCGGACTGGGGCAGCTCTTTGGAATTCGGCTGGGGATGGGTAGTGTGGCGGTTGGTATAGCATCCCATCCCGGAGTGTGCACGGTCCCGCAATGACCTCTTCGTGTACTCTCGCATACACGCTTCCTCAGTCAGCTGCTCAATCGCCCTGAGGGACATGCATTCTTCCACAGAGTTTGCCTACGGCTCAGGCTGGGTCTCTCGAGCGGAGATGGCGATGGACTCGCCCAACACTGTCATGCTCTTCGTCCCCTTCCTCACATCAGTAACGATTCTAGTGGTCGCCATGGGGTCGCCCGAGGAGGATGGCGTGCTCCTTACCATTGTCTTGCACGTTCCGACATCGAGCACAACGAAGTCCACGGGGACTATTAGCTTTCCCACTCGGACGAGCACATCCTCCACAATCCCTACGGAGTGACAGAATGAACGATCTGCAAGCTGTAAGCGCATCTTGGTTGGCTTCAATTTTTCGAGCCCGAGCTGATGATAAACCGCGAGTGGCATGAGGTTAATGCATGCTCCTAGATCAAGCATGTCCGAGGTCTCTTCCCCATTCCCAAAGGCCATAGAGATCACGAAGCCTTCGGGGTCCTTCTCTTTTTTCGGCAAGTTCTGTTGGAAGACACTTGCCGCTTCACACACGAGCACCTCTTCACTGCTCTCGAGCTTCTGCTTATTTGTTGCCACTTCCTTGAAAAATCTCGGGTATGCCGGTATTTTCTTAATCACGTCAGGAGGAGATAGGTCTACGTTGGCCTTAGCCAACATCGCATGCAGGTCTCGAATCATCTTGTGATCCTTCTCCTCCAAAAGCCGGCTAGAAAAAGGAATCCTCAGCCTGTATGGGTTAGGAGACTTGTGCAAAGTTGGTTTGATAGGCGGTGTCCTCGAGGCCTCAACTTTTCGCTCCTTAACCACTGTCTTGTATTCTTGCTCGGGCATAAGCACTGTAACTGAATTCGCATGCTCGAGCTGACTCGGCAACTTTCCCTTGCTCCATTCAGTCTCAATGGTCTCGACCCGTGTGGCCAACTGTCCCACTTGCACCTCGAGGCGCTTAATGGAAGCCTTGTTTTTCATGGTTCGTTGCCGGTTGTCGGCTAAAAACTGGAGGATCTTATCCAGTTCTCATCTGAGTTTGACGGGCTCGGTTCGGTTTCTGGTACTGGCACCCGTAACATTTGTCCCCTTGGTTGCTGCTGCTGAGGGACAAAACTGGTTTGAGGTGGCTGCTGATAGTGGTTATTAGACCAGAAGAAGCTTGGGTGGTTCCTCCACCCGGGATTGTATGTGTTCGATATCGGTCATTTTCTGGTCGGTTCTGATATCCTTGCACTGCATTTACCTCAGCACCTTTCCCCCCATAGTTTGGCTCGGCAACCATAGGGCACACTTCCGAACTGTGTCCTTGCACTCCACATGCGCCGCAAACATTCACGGCCATAGTCTGATTCGGCGAGGAACTTCTAACATTCAGTAGCCGCATCTGCTCCGTGAGCTCGGCTAACTGCTGGGCCATGACATTGTTTCCCAGTCCGATCTTATTTACTGTGGACCTCTTCCCTCGGACGCTCTTCTGAGACGAGTTCGCACTCATCGTCTCATATATTGCCATCATCTCCTCCGCCGTCCTTGCCCCAATGTCCCTTCTGGCTGCATTATCCACCATGTACTGCAAGTTCTGGTGGAGGGAGTCGTAGAAGCAATTCGCCAATAGCCCTGGTGAGAGGTTATGATGTGGGAACAGCCGTTGGAGGTCCTTGAATCGTTCCCAGGCCTCATGAAGAGGCTCATTTGGCAGCTGAGCAAAAGATACAATTTGAGATCGGATATCTTGGGACTTCTGATTGGAATAGTACTTCCCGACGAATTTAGAGTAAACTTCTGCCCAAGTTGTGAGAGAATCCAGTGTGAGGGTCATGAGCCAGGTCTTGGCCCGGTCCTTCAGAGTCTCTGGGAAGCACCGCATCTTTAGTTGGTCCTAGGTCAGTCTGTGTAGAAGGAATGTCTGGAGGACGTTGTAAAACTCCCGGATGAAGTGGAGTGGATCCTCACTCGGAAGGCCATGGAAAGACGGTAGCTGGTTGTAATGGATCATCTTAAGCTTGTAGTTTCGAGCTTCTTGTGGCAACATGATGCATGAAGTGATTGGCCCGATCATGGGTTGGGCCAGGTCTCGGAGGAGATCACGGGGAGGTTATTGAGCCATCTCTGGTTAGGTGGTTTCGGATGACTCGAGGCTGAGTTTGTCGAACAGCTCACTCAAGTTCTCAGGATTCGTTTTATCGTTCGGTGCTAGTACACGTCCACTCTTGGTACGCATACACTCAAACGACAAACAGATTACGAGCACCAACGGTAATTAAGAAGAAATAAAACAAAGAGAAACACAGAAAAAGAAAAACACAAAAATGAAAAGAAATACGGAAAACAAAGTGAATAAGCGCACAAAGTACGTCCTAAACCTTCCCCGACAACGGTGCCAATTTTGTTGTAAATATTGTTCCGGAGTAGAATCGAAAGATTCGAACACCGGGTCGTGTCTCACGAGGAAGGTTAGCTAGAATATTCTGTACGTTTATTCAAGCACTAATAAAAAAATAAAATTCCTAAACATTCTAAATCAAAGATTGGTTTTGGTTTAATTATCAACTGTTGCGAAAATTCAAATTAAGCAATGAGAAAAATAGCAAGTAACGAAGAACAATTAGGATTTGAGAAGCGAGGGAGTCGGGGAGATCCGTTTTGGTTCGAATTACAATTAATGGGCAAGTGATTGTTTAGCTAAGTTATTTGAATAATCGACACGTTCAAGTACTCATTCTCAATAACTTTTCGTAACAAGAGAACAAACTAGAACGGCAAATTAACAATTCATTTAACTCCTAGGCAATACAGTTACGAACAAGCCTAATTCATACGAGCCTATTTCGACCGACTCCTTCCCTTTCGGTTCTAAGAGTCGATTAAAGTAGACTAGAGGGTAGTTAATCGACTAATCACATAGATTCACCAATTTCAAGCACGAATAAATTAAATTCAATTGAAATAATTGTAAGTTGAAGTGTCACCCTTCAACAATTATCAATACTCGAGCCTGACAGTTGAAAAACCCTTTAAAAAGATCAACTCGCATGAAAAGAACAATCAAACAAACGCCCACAATCGCAATCGAAATCAAAATATCAATCCCCTATCCCTAGTATATGAATTTAGCTACTCATACTCGAATAATCAACAAAAGCAATCACAACCGAAGAATTCATAATTAACAATGAAATTAAAAGAGATTCTTACGATTGATCAAATCCAAAGTTGAATTCGATAAATAAGCTTAATCTGAAGGAAATAGTGAAATCCGAGTTCAAATCCTTATTCACAAAAAAACGATGAAGGAAAGTGAAAAAACGAGTTTAAGAGAGCGGGGATAGGGTTTGGTGTTTTCTGTGCGTGAGAAGATAATCTGTTTGCGATCCCGATCTAATATGTATATTATGGACATCTTCACGGCGTGGCAGGTGGGCGTTTCGCGGCGCGGCAGGTGGGCACGGGGCGACAGGTGGGCGCTTCGCGGCGCGGGGACAGGTAGCATCGCAGCGCGGGGCTCAACACGGCGCGGCAGGCTTGAAGCTGGGATACCTGGGAGCCTCAGTCCGTGTCGTGGCGCGGGCGCGGCACGGGGCCTGGGCAGGCTTGTGGGCAGCTCGCACGACTTTACGTTTTGGGCTCGTATATGCTCGTCTGGACTCGAAATCTGATTTCATTTTCTCATGTGTGATGCCAACGAACTCCTCTATTTGATTACGCTTGCCCGACTAATATTTTCCTGAAATCCTATCTTCCCGAGACTTCCAACCTGCACACCAATGACGACGAAAACCGGAAAAATACACGAGAAACACAAGAAAGACCAAAATAAAGCAAACCACGAAATAAACTGCAAAAAAAAACTAAAAATCAACTAAAATACCTAAAACGGGGGAAAGAGAAAGGAAAAATAACTACGAAAAATGCAACAAAAATGGGACAAACAAGTATCTCAATAAATTATAATCACGATTAAATATCCCAATGAAATTGAATTTAACAAAAAACAAACCTCTTTTATATATAAAATCTAAACAAAATAGATTTAAATAGGTAAACAAAATATTAACTTATCAATAAAAAAA
>BKCP01004283.1:132975-162185 GCA_008636005.1 Striga asiatica
TTTTTTTTTTTTTTTTTTTTTTTTTAACAAACAACGCCCCGGAAGGGCGGGGGATTGGGCTGGATCCCCTACCTGTGCATAGATCAGGGCCCCGAAAACGGTAGCCCAAAATGTCAACGAACCAGATACAGAGGTCTAGATAGTCTGAAAGCCAAAAACAAAAACAACAGAAAACAAGAAGGAAAAACCGAAAAATGAAAAAGATACAAGAAACTACGGGCTAACAGATGCCCGAGATAGTCTATACTAATGAGAATAGAATCCTATACTAGTGAAAGCGGAACGCTGGGTATCCAAGCTGATCCATCCGTACAAGAGTGCGAAGGCGGAGTGGAGCAGTGTCGGTCTGGAATGTATGTGTGCCTGGTGTGGTGGCGCCAAGGCTGGCCAGGTAATCAGCCGGTCTGTTCCCCTGACGGAAAATGTGCGTGATCCTGTGATGGACTGACTGAAGTAGGTCTCTAATGCGCAGAAGCGGGTGCTGAATCTGCCACGAGCCCTGATGGCCCGAAGTCAGAAGGGTGGCGACAGCCGCAGCATCCAGCTCGATCCATATATGACTAGAGATGTGGGTAGCTATCTGAAGACCAATCTGTAGTGCCTGAATCTCTGCGTCGTAGCTCGAGGAGGCCTGAATGGACGCGTGAAAGGCGGTGATGAGGGCGCCGCTATGGTCCCGAATCAAGCCTCCTCCTCCGGCAACTCCAGTGTGGCGATCGAAGGAGCCATCAGTGTTCAGTTTGACCCACGGAGAGTCAGGTCGAAGCCAAACAACAGCTCTGGCCCGAGGAGTCCGAACAGGCGGTGGTGGGGCCACCATATATCGCTGCGGTGGCGTGCAGCCTGTCCAGTCTCGGGCCGTGAGCCTGCCCAATGAGATGAGGAGTGAAATGTGTCTCTCAACCTGCAAAACAATGTGAGAAAACATAAAAGTAATATCCCTATGCTTCGCACTATTCCTTTCTGTCCAGGTGAACCAAAGGATCAGACAAGGAATGAGGAAGCCCACGTGTCTAAGGTGTGTGCTATGTGAGAAAAAACTCAGGAGCTCAAAAAAACTGTTTGTGGTGGGTAGGGATATATGAGTCCAAGTGTCAAAATGCTCCCACACTCTCCTCACAGTCTCACTCTCTAGAAAAAGGTGGGTAAAGGTCTCGGTCTCATGACGTCCAGTCTCAGAACAACACACACACCGAGAGGGGAAGGAGATCCCCCTCGCGTGTAGCACAGTATCGACGGGTATCCGGCGCAAGAGGAGGCGCCAAAGGAATACCGAAATAGTAGGCATAAGAAGGTCACTCCAGATAGCCCCGAAGAGGAGATTAGGCCGATCCCTCAGCCTTATCTGCTCCCAAGCCGAGGTAGTAGAAAACACGCCTGATGATGTAAGTCTCCACCTCATGCTATCTGAACCATCCCCCGAGATAGGGATCTGCTGGATCTGATCTAATAACTGCTCGCTAAAACCCGCACCAGCCCCCAACTCCCTATCAAGCTTCCCCCTATCCCACGACCCGTCCGTCCAGAGGTCGCTCACGAGCAGGTAGGGGGAATGCGACATCTGCCTGTCCCTAGACAACGGTCTATCACCTACCCACCACTCATCCCAGAAACTGACATCGCCCCCGCCCAAGACCCAAAAGATGTGATCCTGGGCTCGCCTCCCGACCCTAGTGAGGCGCCGCCACTGTCTGCTATCATGATCAACAGCCGTGACCCAACAAGGGTGGTTGACACGTCTAGGGCAGTACTTGCCGCGAAGGTACTGAGCCCAAAGCGACTTTCCTTCCCTGAAGCGCCACCACAGCTTGTATGAGAAAGCTGTAACAATGTCCCTGAGGCGGCGGATGCCAAGGCCACCCTCGGGGAAGGGCCGACAGATAGAGTCCCAACTCACCCAGTGAGTACGTCTCCCCCTCCCAGACCCGTCCTCATACCCCCAGAAATAACGAGCCATAATCTGGTCAAGCTCGTCAAGAGTAGACCTAGGGGGGTCGAGGACCATAAGCAAGTGAATCGGAAGAGAGCTAAGAGTGCTCTTGATCAGCGCCAGCCGACCACCGAAAGAAAGATATCTATGCGACCAACCAGAGATCCTGTCGACCATCCTCTGCCTGACGCCCGCAAAGAGCGCTCTCGTGAGGTTGCCCTTATATAAAGGGACCCCGAGGTAAGTAATGGGAAGGTCTCCACGCGCAAAACCAGTAATGTCGTGGACCCGCTGGGCCCACCTATCCACGGTGGCAGATGAGAGGATGAAAGTGCTCTTCTGCACACTGACCAGTTGACCGGTGACCGAGCCATAGTGCTCCAAAAGGCGCATAAGCTCGACCAGTCCATCATCATCCGCCCGGGTGAAGATAATGATGTCATCCGCGTAAGAGAGTTGGGAGACGGTAGGACCATAGCCACAGGTGCTATAGGTCATGTGGGGAGAGTCGCGGATGAAGCCGTCAAGGCAGCGAGAGAGGTAGTCTGCCGCAAGAACGAAGAGGGAAGGGGAAAGGGGGTCGCCCTGTCTAAGACCTCTAGAGGAGGGAAAGAAATCGGTGGGGCTGCCATTAATCAGGACCGAGAATGTGCAATGCTCCACACACGCCTCCACAAAGCTGATCCAACGCTCAGGGAATCCCATCCTAGCCAACGCCTCCTTAAGAAACGGCCACTCAACCCTATCATACGCCTTAGCCATGTCTAGCTTCAGCGCGATATTCGGAGCCCGCTTCCAGTCCGCTCGGGAGATGTCGTGGATCATCTCCTGGGCCAGAAGGATGTTATCACTAATGACCCGATCCTTGACGAATCCACTCTGGTTCGGAGAGATGAGAGAGGGGAGAAGAGGGGAAAGACGTCCGTTAAGAATCTTCGAAATGAGCTTGTTGGTCACGTTACACAGGCTGATGGGCCTGTAATCGGACCAAGAGCTCAGGTTGGGTCGTTTGGGGATCAAGACGACAGAGGTAGACGTGAAGGAATCCGGCATCCGGTGGCCGGAGAAAAAGTCCAACATCGCCTCCTGGACGTCAGTCTCGACAATATCCCAGCAGACCTGATAGAAGAGAGAGGAGAAACCATCCGGGCCAGAAACGCTGTTGGGATCAATCCCGAATACAGCATCCCTAACCTCCTCCCTGCTTGGGAGCTCACAGAGGCCAATAAGATCGACCGAAGGAGGGATGGTGGGGAAAAAAGAAGCGTTCGGGGCCGCGAGGGACCCTCTGTCAGAGGTGAAGAGTGTCTGGAAGTGAGCAACAGCCGACTCCCGAATCTGAGCCTCCTGGGTCAAGGATGACCCATCAGCCTCGATACTATGGATGTACGACTTAGCACGCTTCTGCCTAACGTAGCCCTGGAAGAACCTAGTGTTCCGCTCGCCCTCGGCCACCCAGCGAACGGCCGCCTTCTGCTTCCAGAAGTCCTCCTCCATAAGGAGTTGGAGCTGGTACTCGGCGTGGCAGCGGTGCATGGCAGTCCTATTCTCCGGAGTGGGATCCAGGTCATAGACCCGCTCAGCCGTCGCATGCGCACTCTGAGCCGCAGCAAGGCGCTGATGAAGGTTTCCAAAAACATCCCAGTTCCATTGTCTCAACCGACGCCGCAGTCTGCCGAGCTTTACCTCGAGATTGCGCATCCCGAAGAGCCCAGTCGGCTGAAGCCAGGAATCCCTGACAGTGTCGTGGAAGGAGTGGTGGCGAACCCACATGTTTTGGAACCTAAAGGAAGCGCGGCGAGGAGTGCTCGAAAAACGACATCTAATGAGGAGGGGTGAATGGTCAGACCCAAATCGAGTGAGGTGCGTGACGGTCGTGACCGCAAACACCTTCGACCACGCTTCAGAAATCAAAGCACGGTCGAGCCTCTCCTTGAGGCCGTCCCTAACCCACATGAAGGGCTCACCCTCGCATCCAGCATCAAGCAACTCACAGTCCGCCACAGTCTGAGCAAAATCCCACATCTCTCGGGATCTGTCCGTGCGGCCACCCACGCGCTCATCGGGGTGCAGAAAGATGTTGAAATCGCCACTAACCATCCATGGCAATCCCTCCATACTCTCGGCAATCTCACGCAGGGTGTCCCAAAGGTCATATCGCCCGACCCTAGTACACTTGGCATAAACCAAGGTGTGAAAGATGGGCTCCGGGAGGTGGGCAGCGGAAATCTCTACGTGAAGCACCTGATCGGTGTCGCGGAGGACCCGACAAGTGTAGTCACGCGAGTGGAAAAACCAGATCTTGTGCGAAATATTACCCACGCCCGAGTGGAAGCCCAGACGACGCGAGTAGTAGTCAAAAGAAGGAGTGCGAATCATCGGCTCAATAAAACCAACAAAATCGACTCTGTGGTCACGAATAAGAGAGTGAAGGTGAGAAAGAGTAGCCCTGTTCGCCAGGCCACGGCCATTCCAAGTAATGGCTGTGATGGACATATCAACGGTCGCAAGAGCCACCGGACGTAGTCCGCCTATGGCGAGGCTGATTCGGGCCACCTAAAGAATGGGAAGTCGTCCGTCGTGTCGTGCGACGGAAGGGTCCAATAGCAGGGGAGATCGTCCGCCGCCTCGTGTGCTACATGGCTCTGGTCCTCGAGGTCTGTCTGCCTCGGTATGTACTCGTGGCCTGTGAGTCGTCTGGCTGGCCAGACTGACCTATAGCAGCAATAGCGGGTTGCCCCATCTCCGGGGCTGTCTCCTGTCTGTCAAGGTGAAGGAAAGCACTAGAGGCGAAACTCTCGCACGAGACGTCATGCTGCGCGCGGTTGAGCCCGCATATCTGCTCGGGGATGGGCGAAAGAGAGGGTCCAACAGGCAGAGTACTCGGGTGCTCGCCGGTAGGAGGGGGCTGAGAGCTGGCTATCAGCTCGACCGAGCTCCGAATCTCAGCAGGGGGGGTGGGCCGACTCATCCCCTTTCGGGGGAGCGGTGGCGGCAGTAGCCCTCAATTCCGAAGATCGGACCGGGCTAGCTGCGCTCACGGTCGAAGGACCCGCATCGCGCGCACTATCGTCAGATAGGTGGATGGACTCTCTCCTGGCCGTGGCGTCCGGCTGGTCAATGTCGTCTCCAAGGAGGTCATCGTCATCCAGAGTTGTAAGGTCAGTAATCTTAGGTGGCCTGCTGGAGGGAGGAAAAGACCCCTTCTCTGTCTTAGGGGATAAAATAGCAAAATAGGAGTGGTTGGCCTTGAAGGCCGTCTGTAAGGTCTGTCTAGGGAGAAAGCCCGTGGACTTGGGCTTGGGACCCACTAAGGCCAACTGCTTAGGCTGGTCAGGATGAGCATCCTTCCCAGTTTGGGCAGTATCGACAATCACAGCCTTGCCCTTATCCTTAGACCTTTCGGGGTCTCGGGCTCGCGGAGAGGGCTTTTGCCCTTTCCCTTCGGGTCCCTTCGGCTGGTGGGGGTTCCCTGCTGGGTCGCACGATGGCGCTGCGGGAAGGCGGGCCGTGGCTTATTGCCACTGATGTAGCAATCGGCCGCGAAATGACCCACATGGCTGCACAAGGTGCAGAACGCGGGGATCTTCTCATAGATCACCCGCTAAACAAAAGACTCCGAGCCCTGTTCAATCTCAATCTCATGAACAAGCTCAGCTCTCAGGTCTATCTCGACGCAAAATCGCGCCACGTTAGCCCTCGTCTGAAGGGCCGTTGGGGCGTCGATACGAATCGGCTGCCCAATACACTTAGCTAGTGTAGTGATGGCAGCACGGTCGTAAAGATGGGGTGGTAGGCCGGGAAGGCGGCACCACACGGGGACAACCGGCGCCTCCGTCTTCGGGTTAAACCCGGCATAATATTTGAACACCCTAGCTGGGCATCCACACAAATGAATCGAAGTCTTAAGCCAGACCTCGTTATAATCCTCGGGGAGGTGGAAAGATACTAGGAGGTGGTTGAAATTATACCACTTCGATGACACCCTACCCTTAAAACCCAACTTTCCTAAACCAGCAGATATATCTCGGGGGGCAGGGATAGCATATGAAAACTTAAAGACCAGGGTGTTAGCCAGCTTACCTGCAAGAGCGACAGATTCGGCTTCAGTGTATCGGGCCTTCACTTTGTTCCCCCTCCGAGCGGATAATGGTCCCGCAAGCGTGCTCGTATCCCCCGTCAAAGGTGAAGTCTTTCGGTGTCGGCCTCTGGGCTTCCGTGCCGCCATCTCTCTTCCCGGTAATAACTTCACGGAATGAAAGTGGGCCAGTGGAAGTGCCTGGAGGTGGAGTCTCGGTTGGGTGAGGTCCGGAATTTTGGGCCGCGGACATCGTGTTTGGGTACTCCACAAAGACGCCGTCCTCACGCACAAATAATGTGGCCGGTTCGGATTCTCCGGCGGCAGATGGTGTTACTCCGGCGGGTTGCTTTGGCGGGGAAGGAGAGATTGGTCGTGGTCCGAGAATTCCGGCCATAATGGAGGACTTTGGGGCAGCCTTAGATGTATCGCCGGCCGGTGGTGATTTTCCGGTGGACGTGCCGGCGCCGGCGCCGGCGCAGGCCAGGAGTATGTCAGCTGGCAGTTGGTTATCGGTGGCAGCTATTTGGCAGGTTGCAGATCGGGGGTTGGATTGAGAGGCGGGCTGGGAGGCTGTATTGGTGGAGACGGGCTCAGAGGTAGCAGGCTGGATATTGGGTTGAGAGGTGAGGATGGGCTGGGAGGTGATGGGTTGGGTGGTGAGATGAGGAGAAGGACCAAAAAGAGGGAGGCCCAAAAATGGCCTAGACTGGAGAGTGGATAGAGTGAAAGGTGGTTTTGTGGGCTGAGGGTTGGGGTGGGCCGTTAAAGTCACGCCCTCGCAGGATGAGGGGCTGGGCCGAAATTTGTCTGAACAAATGGGCTGAGATGGAACCGAAATGGACCCAGGCACAGGGGATAATTTTTGGCCCAAAGTAATATCTATATGGTCAGATTTGGACACGTTACCTTTATGGTCTTCAAACCCTAATGTTTGACCAGGGCATAACTGAGGAGCTGAGGGGAAGGTTTGTTGACCCGTCAACATTGAAGGGGTGGCAGCCACGGTTGATATCTCCGGCGAGAGTTACTTTGACGGCGGAAAGTTCTCGGTTTTTTAGTCGGTTTTTTCTGGTTTCAATCCCCCAGAGGCCTCCAAATCAGTCTTCCCGTTTTGTAGGTCGAGGTTTGTTGATTTGAGCCCAAATGAGAGGGACGCTTCCAGTCGGTTAGAGCCAGCATCAATATCGAAAGTCGAGATAAGATCCGGTGACGAGACTACCGGTTCTTTTTCCACCAAAAACTTCACTGAGGGGGGGTCGGTTGTCTTATTTGCCGTGAGGTCCAACGAGGATGCCTCACCTCGGTTTTTACCGGAACTTTCAACTATCTCTCCTTCTTCTACCTTTTTGATTTCTTCTTCTTCCATGATTTTGATATTGTTTTTTGCTATCAAGGCCGAAATCGCCTCTCGGAATTCTGGCTGAGCCATAAAAGGTTCCAAATCCGAGATGTGAATGAAGGCAGCTTGTGGATTTTCTGGAGAGGGAACCATGACTGAGCAATCAATGAAATTAGAGGACCGAAAATGGTGACTAAATGTTGAAAAATAGGTTAATAAAACTGGAAAAGGTTATGTGAGGGTGGTCGGGTGCCGGACGGCGCCGGCACCGCCTCGCCGGACTAAAAGCTGGACCAAAAACAGGTGAAATTTTGGAGAGATGGGTTGAATCTGGGTGGGTGGTTTCTAGAGCGAAGGCAGAGAGTTTTTCTAGAGAGAGAGAGAGAGCATGAAAGTTTGTACACTACACTACTCGCTTTTTTTTGCTACTTTCTTGCTGCTAGGTTAGTTATCTTTTGTTGCTAGGTTATTTCTTTCTTGCTGCTAGGTTAGTTGTCTGATGCTGCTAGGTTAGTTGTCTTAAGTTGCTAGGTTAGTTGTGTGTTGTTGCTAGGTTAGCTGCTAAGTTAGTTGTATTTTCTTGCTAGGTTTTTTTTTTTCCGCTAACCAAAATCAAAAACAAAAAACAAAAATAAAAAAAGAAAAGCCGAAAAATGAAAAGAAACAAAAACTACAATACAAAGTCGATCTTCGGGCTAACAGATGTCCGAAATAAATGTCTAGACTAATGAAAGCCAAAATCCTAAACTACTGGAAGCGGAACGCTGGATATCCAAGCTGGTCCATCCGTACAAGAGTGTGAAGGCGGAGTGGAGCAGTGTCGGTCTGAAATGTATGTGTGTCTAGTATGGTGGCGCCAAGGCTGGCCAGATAGTCGGCAGGTCTGTTCCCCTCACGGAAAATGTGCGTGATCCTGTGATGGACAGACCGGAGTAGAGCTCTAATACGTATAAGCGGGTGCTGAATCTGCCACGAGCCCTGGTGGCCCGAGGTCAAAAGGGTAGCTACAGCCGCAGCGTCTAGCTCGATCCAAATATGGCTAGAGAGGTGGAAAGCAATCTGAAGGCCGATCTGTAATGCCTGAATCTCTGCATCATAGCTTGAGGAGGCCTGAAGGGACGCGTGGAAGGCGGTGATGAGGGTGCCACTGTGGTCCCGGATCAAGCCTCCTCCTCCGGCGACTCCAGTGGGGCGATCAAAGGAGCCATCAGTGTTTAGCTTGACCCACGTAGAGTCAGGTCGAAGCCAAACAACAGCTCTGGGCCGAGGGTGCCGAACAGGCGGTGGTGGGGCCACCATGTAACGATGTGGTGGCGTGCAGCCTGTCCAGTCTCGGGCCGTGAGCCTGCTTAATGCAATGAGGAGTGAAATGTGTCTCTCTACCTGCAAAACAATGTGAGAAAACATAAAAGTAATATCCCTATGCTTCGCACTATTCCTTTTTGTCCAAGTGAACCAAAGGATCAGACAAGGAATGAGGAAGCCCACGTGTCTAAGGTGTGTGCTCTGTGAGAAAAAACTCAGAAGATCAAAGAAACTGTATGTGGTGGGTAGGGATATATGTGTCCAAGTGGCAAAATGCTCCCACGCTCTCCTCACAATCTCACTCTCTCTCTAGAAAAAGGTGGGTAAAGGTCTCGGTCTCATGACGTCCAGTCTCAGAACAACACACGCACCGAGAGGAGAAGGATATCCCTCTTGCGTGTAGCACAATATCGACGAGTATCCGGCGCAAGAGGAGGCGCCAAAGGAACACCGAAATAGTAGGGGTGAAAAGGTCACTCCAGATGGCCCCGAAGAGGAAATTAAGCCGATCCGTCAGCCTGATCTGCTCCCAAGCCGAGGTAGTAGAAAACACACCTGATGATGTAAGTCTCCACCTCATGCTATCTGAACCGTCCCCCGAGATAGGGATCTGTTGGATCTGATCTAATAAATGCCCGCTAAAACCCGCACCAGACCCCAACTCCCTATCAAGCTTCCCCCTATCCCAGGACCCGCCTGTCCAGAGATCGCTCACAAGCAGGTATGGGGAATGCGACACCTGCATATCCCAAGACAACGGCCTATCACCTACCCACCACTCATCCCAGAAACTAAAATCGCCCTCGCCCAGAACCCAGAAGATGTGGTCCTGGGCGCGCCTACCAACCCTAGTGAGGCGCCGCCACTGCCTACTATTATGATCAACAGCCGTCACCCAACAAGGGTGGTTGGCACGTCTAGGGCAGTACTTGCCGCGAAGGTACTGAGCTCAAAGCGACTTTCCTTCCCTGAAGCGCCACCACAGCTCGTATGAGAAAGCTGTAACAATGTCCCTAAGGCGGCGGATGCCAAGTCCGCCCTCGGGGAGGGGGCGATAAATGGAGTCCCAACTCACCCAGTGGGTACGTCTCCCCCTCCCAGAACCGTCCTCGTAACCCCAGAAATAACGAGCCATAATCTGGTCTATCTCGTCAAGAGTAGACCTAAGGGGGTCGAGGACTATAAGCAAGTAAATCGGAAGAGAGCTAAGAGTGCTCTTGATCAGCGCAAGTCGACCACCGAAAGAAAGATGTCTATGCGACCAACCAGAGATCCTGTCGATCATCCTCTGCCTGACGCCCGCAAAGAGCGCTCTCGTGAGGTTGCCCTTATATAAAGGGACGCCAAGGTAGGTAATCGGAAGGTCGCCACGCGTAAAGGCAGTAATGTCGTGGACACGCTGAGCCCACCTGGCCGCGCTGGAAGAGGAGAGGGTGAATGTGCTCTTCTGCACACTGACCAGCTGACAGGTAACCGAGCCATAGTGCTCCAAAAGGCGCATGAGCTCGACCAGTCCATCATCATCCGCCCGGGTGAAGATTATGATGTCATCCGCGTAAGAGAGGTGAGAGATGGGAGGACCATAGCCACGGATGCTAGACGTCATATGGGCGAAGTCGCGGATGAAGCCGTCAAGGCAGCTAGAGAGGTAGTCCGCCGCAAGGACGAAAAGGGAGGGGGACAGGGGGTCCCCCTGTCTAAGGCCTCTAGATGAGGGAAAGAAATATGTGGGGCTGCCATTGACCAGGACCGAGAACGTGCAGTGCTCCACGCACGCCTTGACAAAACTGATCCAACGGTCAGGAAATCCCATCCTAGCCAGGGCCTCCCTAAGAAACGGCCACTCTACCCTATTATACACTTTAGCCATATCTAGCTTCAGCGCGATATTCGGAGCCCGCTTCCAATCCGCACGGGAGATGTCATGGATCATCTCCTGGGCCAAAAGGATGTTATCACTAATGACCCGGTCCTTGACGAATCCACTCTGGTTCGGAGAGATGAGGGAGGGGAGAAGAGGGGAAAGACTGCCGTTAAGGATCTTCGAAATGAGCTTGTTGGTCACGTTACACTGGCTGATGGGCCTGTAATCGGACCAAGAGCTCGGGTTGGGTCTTTTGGGGATCAAGACGACAGAGGTAGACGTGAAGGAATCCGGTATCCGGTGGCCGGAGAAAAAATCCAACATCGCCTCCTCGACGTCAGTCTCGACAAGATCCCAGCAGACCTGATAAAAGAGGGAAGAGAAACCATCCGGGCCAGAAACGCTGTTGGGATCAATCCCGAATACAGCATCCCTAACCTCCTGCCTACTCGGGAGCTCACAGAGGCCAATGAGATCGACCGAAGGAGGGATGGTGGGGAAAAGAGAAGCGGTCGGGGCCACAAGGGACCCTCTGTCCGAGGTGAAAAGGGTCTGGAAGTGAGCAACAGCCGACTCCCGAATCTGAGCCTCCTTGGTCAAGGATGACCCATCAGCCTCGATACTATGGATGTACGACTTAGCACGCTTCTGCCTAATGTAGCCCTTGAAGAACCTAGTATTCCGCTCGCCCTCGGCCACCCAGCGAACGGCCGCCTTCTGCTTCCAGAAGTCCTCCTCCATAAGGAGTCGGAGCTGGTACTCGGCGTGGCAGCGGTGCATGGCAATCCTATTCTCCGGAGTGGGATCCAGGTCATAGGTCCGCTCAGCCGTCGCGTGCGCACTCTGACCGTAGCAAGGCGCTGATGAAGGTTTTCGAAAACATCCCAGTTCCACTGTCTCAACCGACGCCGCAGTCTGTCGAGCTTCACCTCGAGATTGCGCATCCCGAAGAGCCCAGTCGGCTGAAGCCAGGAATCCTTGACAGTGTCGTGGAAGGAGTGGTGGCGAACCCACATGTTCTGGAACCTAAATGAAGAGCGGCGGGGGATGCTCGAAAATCGGCACTGGATGAGAAGGGTTGAATGGTCAGACCCGAATCGAGTAAGGTGTGTGACGATCGTAACCGCAAACACCTTCGCCCACGCCTCAGAAACCAAGCCACGGTCTAACCTCTCTTTGAGTCCGTCCCTCACACACGTGAAGGGCTCACCATCACATCCAGCGTCAATTAACTCACAATCCGCCACCGCCTGAGCAAAATCCCACATCTCCCGTGACATGTCCGAGCGGCCACCCACACGCTCATCGGGATGCAGAAAGATGTTGAAATCGCCACTAACCATCCATGGCAATCCCTCCATACTCTCGGCAATCTCACGCAGGGTGTCCCAAAGATCATAGCGCCCGACCCTAGTACACTTGGCATAACCCAAAGTGTGAAAGATGGGCTCCGGGAGGTGGGCAGCGGAAAGCTCAACGTGAAGCACCTGATCGGTGTCACGAAGGACCCGACAAGTGTAATCACGCGAGTGAAAGAACCAGATCTTATAAGAGATATTACCCACGCCCGAGTGAAAGACAAGGCGACGCGAGTAGTAGTCAAAAGAAGGGGTGCGAATCATCGGCTCGATAAAGCCAACAAAATCGAGTCTGTGGTCACGAATGAGAGAATGGAGGTGAGAGAGAGTAGCCCTATTCGCCAGGCCACGGCCATTCCAAGTAATGGATGTGATAGACATGTCAACGGTCGCAAGAGCCACCAGACATAGTCCGCCTGTGGCGAGGCTAGGTCTGGCCACCTAGAGAATGAATGTGGCGGAAGGATCCAATAGCAGGGGGGACAGACCGTCGCGTCATGCACTGCGTGGCTCTGGTCCTCGTAGACTGCCTACCTCGGTAGGTGCTCGTGGCCTGCGTGTCGTCTGGCTGGGCAGTCTGACCAAGAGCGGCACTAGCGGGTTGCCCCATCTCCGGGGCTGTCTCATGTCTGTCATAGTGCACGAAGGCACTAGATGCGAAGTGTTTGTCCCATTTTTGTTGCGTTTTTCGTGTTTATTTTATCTTTCTTTTCCCCCGTTTTAGGTCGTTTCTTTAGTTTTTAGTCCATTTCGTGTTTTATTATGTGTTTCCTTTATTTTAAGTCTTAGGTGTTTTTCGTTTGTTTTTCCAGTTTTCTTTTATGTTTTGTCGTTTTTGATGTGTAGGTAGGGAGATTCGGGAGAATTATCTCTTCAGGAAAAGTTGGCTTCGAGAGCACAATTGGATAGATGAGTTCGTTAGCGACGCGTAGCAAAAAACGGAACTCAATTCCGAGTTCGGATGAGCCCAAACGACCCCAAAACGTAAAATGGCGCAGTGCAGTCCAAAGTCAAGACTCGCGAGAGAAAAGTCACGACTCGCGAGCCTACGTCGCGACTCGCGAGAGCTAAGTCGCGACTCGCGACTTTAGCAGAGCCTCCGACCAGCTGCGCGACCCCACGACCCGTCAGACTCGCGAGTCGCGACCTGTTCGACCCTGTTTTTATTTTTCTCCGTTTTTACTCGTTTTAGCTCCGTTTTTTGAGATCTATATATAAAAACGACCCCCCAGACCAAAGGAACAATCCCCAATATCGTTCCTTTCAATTTTACTCTCCAAAAAGTCAATATTGTTAGGATAAATTTCTCCGCTTTTTTTTTTCTCTCATGGTTGGATTGTTGGACACAAAGATATTTGGATTGAAATCTTGCAACTCTTAATCCGATTGTAAGTTTTTTTCAATTCTATTTTATTATTGTTGATTGGTTTTATGTTCTTAATTCCGGTTAACATGAAATTGAATCTAAGCATAAGGTAATCCATTCACCTAGGGTTAGGGATTTTGATTCTTGTTTTGAATTATGAGGAATGTGTTTTGTTCAATCTATACGAGTTGCGTGAATTATATAGTTAGTTGATTGATCACCATTCTAACCTAGTTAATCAACGTTTAGAACCATGAGGGGAGACGTCGGTCGATTTAGGCTCGTATAGAGTAGACATGTTCGTAAAAGTATTGTCTATGTGTTGCTTGTTTGAAGGAGTTTATCGTTTTTGTTTGTGCTCTTGTTACGAAGAGTTATTGAGAATAACCCTCTAGACGTGTAGGCTTATTAAATCTCGTAACCGAACAAATAAGCGTTTAACATAGTTTAAGACTTGATGAGATTTCCCGACCCCTAGAACTTCTTCTTTTTTTTCTAAAAATTTATTTGTTATTTTTTTAAATTGCCTTTCTAGTTCTAGCTTGATTTAGTTAATTCCCCAAATCAATCGTGATTAGAGTGTTTAGGACTTATTTTCTTTTCATGTGTGATCAAGACCAATGCTAAATTCCGAACCGTCTTCCTCGAGAGATCGACCCGGGGAACGAATCTTTTGATTCGGTACTCGGTAAAATAAAATAATTTGCTACAACAAATTTGGCGCCGTTGCCTGGGAAGGCAAGTAGGATATTTGGTTTTGGTATTGGTTTTATTTTTCGTGTTTCTCTTATTCTTGTGATATTTACTTAATTTTTGTGCTTCTCTTGATTATTTGTTTATTTGATATTTCTCTTGCTTTTGATGATTGTGTTGTTGTGAATATCGTTCCGTGTTAGTTTATTTTTGTTTTTGCCTCGTGTGCCTTTGGTTGTTTTGTTTTTGTTCTTGTGCGAGGTATTTGCTTGAGGAATTCCGATGAATCCATACGATTATTCCTATGCCGGAAATTTGTCTCTTGGATACCCCGACAATTATCAAGGGGAGATGTATTCGTATGGAGGGCCGCCCAATCCGTACCCGAGCCATTCAAATCATTATTACCATGATGGATACACCACATCCCAAGGGTATGGCCCGAGCGATTCTTACCCGACGTCTCAAGGAGGATATGGTTATTACGCTCTGAATCAATACGAGTCGCCTTATTACCAACCGCCATCTTCCTACGACTACTACCCTCCGCCTCCCGCATATTTCGATTCAATACCTCCACCCGAGCCAACTCAAGTAGCTTCTCCGAGCCGTATAGACGAGATTTTTGAGAAGATGGAGAAGTTAAATCAATCCTTTCTATCCATTTGTACTTCAAAGGTGTCCCCATCCGAAAAAGAAGATGTCGAGTCTTACACTCTACCACCTCCTATCTACGAGAACCAATCGGTTGGCCAACCTTGTGCATTGAGAACCGAGACTTCAAGTCAAACAAGGGTTGTTCCTACCGACGATCACCAAGAGGTTTTGGCAAATGCTCGAGACATGCTCGCGAACCTCATGTCGGTTGTAGAGGAGTTTAACAATTGGGGGATCATTCCCGTTCCATCCGGTCTCCAAAATCAACTAACGGAATTCGACTCAACCGTAGTTACCTTCCTCGACTTGGACACATCTCACATCCCGCTTGGTAGATATGTTTCTCTATCGGCGGAGGTTTGTCGAGAAAACGCACGGTTGGAGGGCGAATTTCGAACATTGGTGGATATGATTGCATCCTTCAATGAGATTGAGTGTATGTACTCGGAGGCCGACACGGTGCATGGCATGGGGGATAATTCAAGAGAGGATTTGATTGTGCCGAGTGTTGTTGAAGGAGCTCGGGAGGACACTTATGAGGAGGAGGAGGAGAAGGTAGTCCATTGTTACGAGGATGAGGTTGATGAAGAGGTCGAGTCATCATATGAGGTTATTGAACCAAATTGTGCATTGTTAGGTGACTCGGCTCGAGATGTTGAGTATGAGGTGGCTCCCATGTCCTTTGGGTCGTCATCGCATGCTATTGAGGATTGTGAGCATTTAGAGGAGTCGAGTGCGTTTACGCACATGCTCTCGACACTTGAAGTTGAAGAGTACACATCCGAGATGGCATTGGTGAAGGCCGGGATCGATTCGACATGCTCCACGGATATGTTCATATTTCTGGAGGTCGATTATGGGGCTTGGATTCGTAATGCTTTATCTCTCCTCTTGGTAGTTGTTGATGTCCGTGCTCTGCATCATAAGAACGTGGCCACGAGGGTTTTACTCTTTGCCCGCCTTTGTTCCGAACTACCATCGGGACTATTATTGGAGAATACGAAGGCATGGTATGATCGTCACTTCTTTTTGGATCCTGGTTGATTTGTACAGGTTTCGTCAAGCTAATGACGTTAAACAAGCGCTTCTTGGGAGGCAACCCAAGTGATTTATTGTTTTCTTAGTTATTTTCTTTTTGCTTTTTTTAGTTTTACCTTTGAATAATGGGAGTTTTGGAGTTTTGTGTTTTTCTTGGCAGGACATGTCGCGGTTCTGGGTTAAGCATGGGCGAAAGGCCTGCATGGGAATGCTTACTACACTCGAAGCATCTTCGGTTTGCGTACTCTTTTCTCTTTTTATGTTTTTGTGTTGCTTCTTTCTTGTGTCCTTTCTTCTGAGTTTGGTGTTCTTGTGTTAGCTGCTAGGGTTGGTTCATTATGTGAAATTGCTTGGTCCTATTATTTGACTTCCTGGTTTTGTGTTGAAGCAATGAGAACATTGCCTCATTTTAAGTGTGGGGGAGTTTACGTGGATTTGCATGCTTATGTGGTGGACCGGTCTAGTGTAGGTTTTGTGTGTTTTTGTGAGTATGGACTTTGGAAATTTCAAGATTAGTTAAGACTTGTTTGATGAATTCGATGAGTTGTGATATTGGTCATATGAGGCATAGCGTGATGAAATGCTTGGTCGATTACTTTGATTGGCATTCATATATCTACCTAGTGAGGTTTGAGCCTTATTTCTTTCTTGAGATACATTGGTCGTGTTCTTGTTTTATTAGAACTTGCCCCGAGTCTGCATCGAAATGAATCAATTTGGGTTGTGAACTGTGAATATGATTAAGGCATTTTTTGTATTTTCCTATCCTTATTTTTTCTGCAGTTATTCCTTAGTTGCCCTTTTGAGCCTAATTGTTTTTTTTTTTTTATAACCCCGTGATGATGACATTATTGAGTTTCGGGTTGAGAATGGGAGGGGATAATTGTGGAGTTTGTTTATAGTTCCAAAAAAAAAAAAAAAAAAAAAAATGTAGCCGAATGGATTGTAAATGTCCAAAGAGGTTGACAACAAAAACAAAAAAAAAGTGACCAAATAGGGTCGCACAAAAAAAAATAAATAATAAGTTGGGTGAAAACGTGTGTTTTTAGGAGAAGTGTGGGGAAGGTCCGGTTTGTTTGAGTAACCGGTTTAGCGTGCATTCTTGGGTTAGGAGTTTGAGTTATATTCGAGCCACTTAGCCTATATTTTTCCTACCTGTCCAAAGAGCCTACGTTACAACCTTAAAAGACCTTTTGATGCACTAGTTTCGATTTTGATTGGTTTAGAGTAGAAGTTAGACAATGGACAAGCATATGATTGAACTTGTTATCGACCAATTTGAGGGCACCTATCTTTATCTGTATAAGAATTCGAGTGAGGCACACATATATATTCCCATACTGAGAGAACGCCATGTTGAGGTATAGTGATCAAGCATGTAGTTGTGTGATGCTCGTATATGCCATTTGAATGCTCATTGTTGAAGTTGAACATGTTGAGTCTATATTGTTAATGACTGTTGACCATGCTCGGTTTTAGTTTTTTTTCTTTTCTTTTCTTTTCTTTTTGTTCGGGACGAACAAAGGTTTTAGTGTGGGGGAGTTGTTTGTCCCATTTTTGTTGCGTTTTTCGTGTTTATTTTATCTTTTTTTTTCCCCCCGTTTTAGGTCGTTTCTTTAGTTTTTAGTCCATTTCGTGTTTTATTATGTGTTTTCCTTTATTTTGAGCCTTTAGGTGTTTTTCGTTTGTTTTTCCGGTTTTCTTTTATGTTTTGTCGTTTTTGGTGTGTAGGTAGGGAGCTTCGGGAGAACTTTCTCTTCAGGAAAAGTTCGTTTCGAGAGCACAATTGGATAGATGAGTTCGTTAGCGACACGTAGCAAAAAACGGAACTCAATTCCGAGTTCGGATGAGCCCAAACGACCCCGAAATGTAAAATGGCACAGTGCAGTCCAAAGTCACGACTCGCGAGCCTACGTCGCGACACGCGAGAGCTAAGTCGCGACTCGCGACTTTAGCAGAGCCTCCGACCAGCTGCGCGACCCCACGACCCGTCAGACTCGCGAGTCGCGACCTGTTCGACCCTGTTATTATTTTTCTCCGTTTTTACTTGTTTTAGCTCCGTTTTTCGAGATCTATATATAAAAACGACCCCCCAGACCTAAGGAACAATCCCAAATATCGTTCCTTTCAATTTTTCTCTCCAAAAAGTCAAATTGTTAGGATAAATTTCTCCACTTTTCTTTTTTTTTCTCTCATGCTTGGATTGTTGGACACAAAGATATTTGGATTGAAATCTTGCAACTCTTAATCCGATTGTAAGTTTTTTTCAATTCTATTTTATTATAGTTGATTGGTTTTATGTTCTTAGTTCCGGTTAGCATGAAATTGAATCTAAGCATAAGGTAATCCATTCACCTAGGGTTAGGGATTTTGATTCTTGTTTTGAATTATGAGGAATGTGTTTTGTTCAATCTATACGAGTTGTGTGAATTATATAGTTAGTTGATTGATCACCATTCTAACCTAGTTAATCGACGTTTAGAACCGTGAGGGGAGACGTCGGTCGATTTAGGCTCGTATAGAGTAGACATGTTCGTATAAGTATTGTCTATGTGTTGCTTGTTTGAAGGAGTTTATCGTTTATGTTTGTGCTCTTGTTACGAAGAGTTATTGAGCATAGCCCTCTAGACGTGTAGGCTTATTAAATCTCGTAACTGAACAAATAAGTGTTTAACATAGTTTAAGACTTGATGAGATTTCCCGACCCCTAGAACTTCTTCTCTTTTCTCTAGAAATTTAATTGTTATTTCTTTAAATTGCTTTTCTAGTTCTAGCTTGATTTAGTTAATTTTCCAAATCAATCGTGATTAGAGTGTTTAGGACTTATTTTTTTTTCATGTGTGATCAAGACCAACGCTAAATTCCGAACCGTCTTCCTCGAGAGATCGACCCGGGGAACGAATCTTTTGATTCGGTACTCGGTAAAATAAAATAATTTGCTACACGAAGCTCTCGCACGAGACGGCATGCTGGGCGCGGTTAAGACCACATGCCAGCTCGGGGATGGGAGAGAGAGAGGATTCACCCGGAGGAGCAGTCCTGTGCTCGCCGCCAGAGGGAGGGGGGGCTGGCTATGTGCTCAGTCGAGCTCCTGATCTCAGCAGAGAGAGGAGTGCCCGACTCATCCCCTTTCAGGGGAGCGGTGCCGGCGTTGGCCCTCAAATCCAGAGAGCGATCCGGACTAGATGCACGCGCGGTCAGAGGAGCAGCGTCGCGTGCACTGTCATCGGATAAATGGATGGACTCGCCCCTGGGCGAGGCATCCGGCTGGTCCATATCGTCGACAAGGAGGTCGTCCTCGTCAAGAAGTGTGAGGTCAGTGATCCTAGGTGGGCCATTGGTGGAAGGCGCGGCCTCGTTCTCTGCCTGTGGGGAGAGAATGGCGAAGTACGAGTGGTTGGCCTTGAAGGCCGACTGGAGGGTCTGTCTGGGAAGAAAGCCCGTGGACTTGGGCTTTGGCCCGACTATGGCCAACTGCTTAGGCTGGTTAGGGTGAGCATCCTTCCCAGTTTGGGCCGTGGCGTAGATCACAGCGTTGCCCTTATCCTTAGACCCCTACAGGGTCTCGAGCGCACGGAGAGGGCTTTTGCCCTTTCCCTTGGGGTCCCTCCTGCCGGTGGAGGGCCCTGGCTGAGCTACTCGGTGTCGCTGCGTAGTGATGGCAGCACGATCATAAAGGTGGGGTGGGAGGCTGAGAAGACGGCACCACACGGGGACAACTGGTGTCTCCGTCTTCGGGTTAAACCCGACATAATATTTGAACACCCTAGCTAGGCATCCACACAAATGAATCGAGGTATTAAGCCAAACCTCGTTATAGTCCTCGGGGAGATGAAAGGATACTAAGAGGTGATTGAAATTATACCACTTAGAGGAGACTCTACCCATAAAACCCAGTTTGCCTAATCCAGCAGATATATCTCGAGGGGCAGGGATAGCATATGAAAACTTAAAGACCAGGGTGCTAGCTTACCTGCAAGAGCGACAGATTCGGCATCAGTGTATCGGGCTTTCACTTTGTTCCTCTCCGAGCGGATAATGGTCCTGCAAGCATGTTCGTATCCCCCGTCAAAGGCGAAATCCTTGGGTGTCGGCCGCGGGGTGCCCGGGCCGCCCTCTCTCCTCCCCGTAATGGCTTCTCGGAAGGAAAGCGGCCCTGTGGGTGAGGCCGGAAGTGTCCCGTTTTCCGTGGGATTGACCGTGGAATTGCCCGTCGGCGAAGTCCCCTTTGGAGAGGGACCGGCCCATGGGCAGTGGCCATGATGATCAGTGCAGAGTCTCCGGCGACAGAGGAAGCTACTCTGGCAACGTGCCCTGTTGGTGAAGGTGAAATTGGCCTAGGCCCGAGAATACCGGCCGCAAAATCTGGCCTCGGGGTAGTTCTGGCATTACAGCTGGCCGGACGTGTTTTTCCAGTGGCCGGGTCGGCTCCGGCGCCGGCGGCGGCGAGGACGGAGGCTGCCGGTTGCGGGTGGATGTTGGTGACGAGATGAGCTTTGCCGGATGGAGCGGCCTTCTGTTGACAGGCAGTGGTTGCGGTTGTAAGGTGTTCGGCTGGGGGGATGAGCTGTATGGTGTGCTGTGAGGTGTTGGGTTGGGACATAGCAGGTTGGGGGTTGGGCCGCGGAGATGGCCCGTGAAAAGGAAGGTCCAAGAATGGGTTGAAGTGGTTGGTTTGGTTTGAAGGCTGAGGATCAGGTGGGTTGGTGATTTTATGGGCCTGGAGTGTAGCCTGGTTGGTTTTAGAAGGGTTAGGTAGAGAAGTGGTTTGGTTTGCAGCCGGGCCTATGGAGAGAAGGCAATCGGCCTGTTGTTTATTAGGGCCAATTGAAAGAGGGCAGTCGGGATGGGCCAGGGGATTGGGCTTGGGCAAAAGGTTATTAATTTGGCCCAAGTTGGCACATGGCTGGGTTGTCCCAATTTCCTTCAAAAACCCGAACCCTACCATTTCGCCGCCATCTGAAGGTTGGGGAGAGGAGGACTGACCAATTAGCAGAGGCGAACTAGCTTCGTAAGATATCTTCTCCGGCGGAGCAACACCCATCAACGGTGAGTGCGACCCGAAGCCCCTTGGTTCATTAGGCCCAGTTTGTTGGTCTTGATTTTCTGCTCGCGGATCGACGGAAGGTCTGGCCGGCCCATTTGAAGCCCGATTGCGGAGCTCAGGGGGCCCGGTTCATTGACGGCAGTGACTGTGTTCATTTTTTCCGTCAAGCTTGTTACTGAGGGTGTCGGCTCAGCGACTCCGACCCCATTCTTCTCGGCATCGACACAAATTTCTCCTTCTTCTATGTCTTTTCCTTCTTTCAACTTCTTTGCTTTATATTTTTCGAGAAGAACTGAAATAGAATCTCGAAATTCCAGATTTGACAGTAATAGTTCCAAATCTGAAGGTGCCATGATTGACCAAAAAATGATAACAACTAGAGGACTAATAGGAATAATAGGGTTAAGGAATGGATAAAATGAGAGAAAACAATGCGGTGGCCGCGGCGGCCCGGAAGGCCGCCGCGGGCAGCGACCGGAGGGGTGACTAGTCTGGGGTAGTGGCTAAGGGGGATGGGCTGCAGTGGGTGAGGGTGTGGGTGAGAAGTTTTAGAGAGAGAAAGCTAGAGAGAGGTGAGAGCATTTGTTTTCTGTTGATAGCACTTGTTGCTAGGTTATTTCTTTCTTGCTGCTAGGTTAGTTGTCTGATGCTGCTAGGTTATTTTCGCCGGAAGTCAACGCCGGAGTCAACTAATAATTATTTTATTATTTAATTAATGTATATTTTAATTAATTTTGATCTAGACAAAATGAGTGGCTAAGATTGAGTCTCACGTACTCATTTTAAGGAGTGGTCTCATTGGATCCATCTCCTATATATATATATATATATATATATATATAATATCATTAATTTTATCATTATTCATTACGCAAACAAAGACACGGACTCAAAAATTGGCTAAAATATATAAATATATAAGTTGATAAATTTTAGCCAATTTTTGAGTCCGTGTTTTTGTTTGCGTAATGAATAATGATAATTTAAATTATATATAACAATTGTTCATAATATAATTAAGGAAATCTTAACTAAACACGTCCCTTATCTTAATTCTCACCAATTTTAGTCATTATCTTAATTATCATCCTTTATCTTATTTTTCTAAGTTGATAAATATTATCCCATTCATCATACTTATTTTTTCCAATTTGATAAATTTTAAGTAGAACTAATAATGTTGTATACAAAGAAATTTTTGAGATTTTGAAATATAATATCAATATATAGTAGTTTTTATTTTATAAAACTTCCATATATTTATTTTTGTATAAAATTACAATAACTAAACTATTTTACTTTTTTCGTTCAATTTATTTTTTCATGCACCCGTACAGTACACAGGTGTCGTATATATATATATATAAAAGGTTGGGTTCAAGTAAGAAAGAGTCTTAGTGAAAAAAAATAAGAATACATCGTAGCCATTCGATCGGTTGATCCAATGAATAGAAAAAAAACTAAAACTATATATTCATTAGCGGTAATATAGTAATTTAATACACACAAATAATGGGACCCACAACACATACCAACTCACACGTGACATGTGGTTGTCTCCCTCACAAATCTATCTCTGTCTGATGCTATCTCTCTCTGACACACACTGCCCACACACACATTAAACACGTTACACACACACACACACATTACACAGATACTCCCGTCATCGTCGCCTGCCATGGTGCCATCGCCGGTCGTCGCCCTCAACTGCTCTCATGGCAATACCTCTACTATGGCCCCTACTCTTGTCGGCTCGCAGTGACTTCCATGCCATACTGTCGCCCCTCACCGGCTCGCAGTGATTAATAAATTCATATTAATCATAAATAAAAAATACAAAATATATTGTGTACATTCACATTAAATACATTTTGTATATTCACATTGATTAGTGTGTATATTCACATTTCATTAAGTTTTTTATTTTTGAATTGCACATAAAAAAAAAAAAACCTCGAACTGTATGATGGATAATAATATTAAACATGGTGTATATCAGAGACCGTTAGACTGCACAACACCGTCAGTCCAGATGCATGAGTTCGATGACATTACACGATTGAAAAAAAGAACACCATTATTTATTTTCAACAAACTATAATATGAAACATTAAATAAAAAATAAATTTATTAAATATTTTTTTGTTTTATATAGGTTATTTGATAAATACGAAATAATGTTAATTAAAAATACATTACTAAAGTTTCTAAAATTGAAATGCACATAAAAAAAAAGATAAAAATCTAATCAATAGATTGCATAATAATGTTAGTTGGAATGCACGTTATTGTCTATGGGAGTGCACACTATTGCTTTCGCTATTTTATTATTACATATTTCCAAACAATAATAATGTAAATATTAAATATAAATATTAAAATACTAAATATATTTTTACATAATATAAATAATAAATCTTTCTATTATTTAGGAAAATTCATTTTATTCCCCTTTCTTGTCAGGAGTGATTAATTGATCGAATCAGTTACTTCAGTTCAATTTTAGTTTGTTTCGAACAAATCATTAAGAATGAATGCGATGCAAGTGCACAATAGTGCTAGGTAAATTGCCCGTTAATGACTATCATATTGCACAATATAGACATAAACTGATCTAACAATAATATTTAGAACTTAATCCACCTTTAGGGTTTAACATAATAAACATTCTGAGTTCACTTCGGGGACATCATCAAACCTCAACGTTTGAAGTACATGGTGACTGTACATATTTTAACTATGCACCATGTCATGTATCATTACTACGTACCCAACTCAACCAATTATTGATTAAGAAACAATGAACCTCACCGTGATGAATCAAAATATTAACTACTACGTACATGTGACTGTTTATATCTTACGCGTTAAGCATACACAATAATTAGCAGAGACCTAGTTCATTTACGCCGAATCAGTATAAAACAAACTGCTCCTCTCCAGGACTTGTTTAATACACAATTGTACTAGTGCAACTAATCAGTCAAGACCAACTGTACTACTCACACTACAACCGTTCGGATGGCTTGTTCAATTCCCATCTAGGTTGTGAACCATTTCTTTATGTTTCTCAAGTCACTGATAAATGATCTTCTGTCCATACGTGATGAACCATATATCTAAGTGCAAAACAATAGAACACACAGAACTTGTTTAATCAAACATGAATTATCATTCAACAAAAATAGTGTAAGTACCTGAGCTTTTAATATATACACTAACACCTTATACCCGAGCTACAGATATACCTAAGTTGCCCGAGCTACCTAGTACCCGTGCTAGAGACATGCCCTAGCTATCCGAATTACGTGGGCTCTCATACTCTTTAACCAACCGGCCTAGCTAGTCTTCGTTCATACCGAGCTAATCGTTGCTGGTTCAATCGAAATATCTTTATGTGCTATATCAGGTGGTGTTGGTGTGCAAACGTATTCTGCAGCGACGTTGATGCCTAAAGAATTGCAGCACTAGTAAAGATAGAAACAGATTATTTTGAGAGCAATGAATGCAAACAATAGGGACATAACTGTAATTTTGCACAATATTCCAAGATAAATAATATTTATCATACCCTTCCCCCATGATCACTTTATATTTCATATTCAGGATTTTTTTGGATTTAATCTTGGATCTCAAAATTATTTCGGGCTTTTATCATTCAAACAAATAAAATATTAGGCAATGATGAATGGCTTTATCATAACTTATCCTTCCAAACAAATGAGCTCCAATAGAACAATAATATCACATGCCCATTTTTTTTATAGTAGTAGAATAAAATAATAATTGCATATAACGGACTTCCAATTTACATCTCTTCTTTTCTCAGAAGTTGACATCAGCTGAACGCGGATGTCATTTTTATTTTTATTATATGAAAAAAGAAAAACGCGGATCGATTATTCAAATACTCGTACGCTATTTGGGGAAGAACCAAATTTATTCAACTCTGGCCAGTCAACTTGTGTTGTGTTGCGGTTTGGTATGGCATCGTTTTAAGATCCCAATATCTATTACATGCGGTTCTTTGAAGTTCAAGATCATCATTGTGTGTAAAATCCATCTACTTACTGAGAAGCAAAGAAAAAGTATAAAGTACCACACATAATTCCAACAGAATTGCTTATTGTTCCTTGAAATGGTAGCGTGAGATGAGTAAATCTAGGAGCTTTATCCAAAACCTGTTCAAGCCCTTCGCACACAACTCAACGAGAGGTCAGTATTTTCTCCCTTTTCATTTTTACTTTGCGAATTTTCGTTTTCCGTGTTTATTTGGGTGCCCTTGTCCTTTTTTTTNATTTTTTTTTTTTTTTCCTTTTTTATTTAAACTCTGAATTTGTGATGAAGACGATAGCCAGGAGGACTTGGAGATAATTGCAGCACAAGAGCAGAGGCATTTTTCATTTGAGGCTCTTGCTGCGGCCACCAAGAATTTTGACCCAACCCAGAAGCTTGGTGAAGGGGGCTTTGGCCCAGTTTTCAAGGTGAAATAACATTAGCTAAGATCCGCTTCTTGATTACATAGTCTTTCAGTATGCTTGTGTTTGTGTGTGTGTTTTCCGTTGTAGCAGAATTTGAATTGGGTTGGATGAAAATTGCAGTTTTAGTATGTTTATGTGTGTGTTTGTTTTGTGGGTGTTTTCCATTGTAGCAGAATTGAATTCGGTTTGATGAAAGTTGCAGTTTTGATATGGGAAATATGGCATGGAAAAATGAAGATTTTTATTTATTATTATTTTTGGTATGCACAAGTGTATTTATTTGTTGTTGTTTTCCATTTTACCAGAAATGAATTGGGATCCATGATTCTTGCAAATTCGATTAAAGGAAAAGTGGATCTTTAAATAGTTCTTGATTTTCTTCTTTTGGCTTCTTTTTGGCCTTGTGGATGTGGGTACGATTTTCATTAGGGGAAATTGAAAGATGGGAGAGAAGTAGCTGTGAAGAGGCTCTCACAGAGATCAGGTCAGGGTAAAACTGAATTCCAGAACGAGGCAAAGCTGTTGGTACGTGTCCAGCACAAAAATGTGGTTAATTTTGTCGGTTATTGTGTGCACGATTCAGAGAGGCTGCTCGTTTACGAGTATGTGGCAAATGAGAGCCTTGACAAGCTTCTCTTCAGTAAGTTTTTTGCTACATCTTTTTGCGAATTTTGGATTTTAAGTCACTTGGTGTCCTGACATAAAGATGATCTTACTTTTTGAAAAATTAAGTATGAAATAATGAGGAAATTGATGAAAAAGCTAATAGTTACTTGCAAATGATATGTTATTGAAGTTAGCATTATTAGTAGTGACAAATTTCAATGTTAGGCATCGTGGATAAAGGACGGAGTCTTTACATCAGTTTTAGTTTGAAAATGATGATTTGTAATTGAAAGACTTGGTTATAACTATGTTTTTGTTTCTATATTGGTGTGCTACCAAAATTATATTTAAGCTGATGTAAGACTGAAATGTACGGATGTTAAAAGATGAAAATTTGTAGCCACATGTAACCACGTATGCTTGAACATGCTAGATTTCACGATGGTTTTTGTTGGCCTATTTTTATCTAGACTTTAGCATGCCATGCCACAAGATATCTGTTGAATGTTGTGCATTTCACCGGTTTAATATGTCAAATAATCAAATATTGTATGTTATATGGCTCTATGCTGCAACAATTTTTTTCCAGTTCTATAATTGTTCTTTTTTTTTTTTCTTTTTTCCAATGAGAAGCCAATATTTCGGATCCTTTGTTTTTCCCGAAATTTGTATTGTTAAAGAATTATTTAATCAGTGATAATCTATGGGATTTAAACATCTAAATTGATAGCAAGATAATGAATGATATTGACAACACATTACGTGCCACTTGTACAGAACCTGATAGACGAGAATTGCTCAACTGGAAGCAAAGGTATGACGTGATAGCGGGAGTTGCAAAGGGCTTGCTTTACCTTCATGAACAAGCTCCCTGTTCTATTATACACCGAGACATCAAGGCCAGCAATATCTTGCTAGACGAAAATTGGGTCCCCAAGATAGCTGATTTTGGCATGGCTCGTCTCTTTCCCGAAGATCAAAGCCATGTTAGCACTCGTGTGGCTGGTACCAAGTATGTTTATTCATATCTTTTGAATATTTGAGGGTTAATTACAAAATTTACCCCAAAGACTCCTAATTACAAGAACGCCCAAGAAATACAGAGATGCGTAACTTAGTATTTACTTGAAAGTACCCCACTCTCTCTCTCTCATTGTGAAACAGAAATGTTGTAATTGCATATTTATAATTCAGATGTGTGTGTGCCCTATTGAACAAGTTTAACAGTAGTGTACATCTAATGATGCCATCTGGCAAGAGCTAATATGAATGCCTTAATTTGACTGCAGTGGTTATATGGCACCAGAGTATCTCTTTCATGGCATCCTTTCTAAAAAGGCCGATGTTTTCAGCTTTGGAGTTGTGGTTCTTGAGCTGATAAGTGGACAGAAAAATTCGGCTTTTAACCGAGATCCTGATTGCTATAGCCTTCTTGAGTGGGTATGAGATTTAAATTTCAGTAGACATGTTTTCTAAATTCCGGATTTAAACTCTGGTTTACTGCTAATTTAAAACAGTTATTTGCTAAATTCAGTGTGTCATGGGAGGTCTTTTATGCTTTGAAAATACCTGTGCTTAGACTAACATACTTGCCATGTCCAAATACTTACTAATAGTTGTAAAAATTTGCCTGTAACTATTACTATTAACTACAAGTATGTGATTTCGCTTTCCTTTTAGCATAGAATATGAACCTGTGCAATACCAGTGTTTTGTTTACATCTCATGCAACTTTAATCCCGTAGCTTCAATTGGTGCTATTTCAATATTTTATTTGTTACTAAAATATGCAGTTTCTAGAATAATGGAACTATTGCTACTAAAACATGTTATGGCCAAGGACTAAACTATAGCCACATCGAAAAGTTTCAAGGACTAAATCGAAATATCTATTGGTTGAAAAACATTGTCATGGCACTGATATTCGAGCCTCAAAATCATCAAAGTTAAAATTTGCATTGTGCAGGCATACAAGATGTACAAGAAACAGAGGAGCCTGGAAATAATGGACCCCACATTAGCTTCGTCTGCCGATAATGAGCAGATAGAATTGTGGGTGAAGGTAGGTTTGCTTTGCGTCCAATCGGAGGCCCAATCACGACCTGACATGGATCGTGTTGTTATGATGCTATCGAGAAAGCCCAACAATCTTGAGGAGCCCATTAGGCCTGCATATGTTGGGTCCAGATACAGAAGACACAATAATGGGGGAAGTGGATATACAGTTACAGGAACATCTGATAGGTCGAGTTCCGGGTCATATGGGTCGACAGCTTCTCAGACTGCCACGTTGACTATGAGTACATCGAGCTTTACGGGCCCAGGTTTGGATCCGCATGGAAAACGCCCTATCAAAGATTAGGCCACTGAGATATAGGAACATATTATTTATTTTTATTTTTATTTTTTGTACAGGAAATACATTTTGATTTTTTTTTTTTTATATATATATATATGGTGGTGAAAATATTTCAGGGTGCATGATGGTGATGAGTGGGCACCTTAGTAGAAGTTAGAATTAGAAGTGTAGTTGCTTGGTTAGATGCATTAGTGTGTATAAGGGATAATTTTGTAACCACAAAAATATTCATTTTTGCCTGGAATCATGTTATAGGAACATGTCACCAGTGTGTGCTGCATTTTACCTTTAGAAATCACTCTCATGGATATTTTAATGGGGGCACATGTTTAATACATTGTCAAAACGAGGCCCTCTATTTAAACTCAAAAACCACAACTAGTTATAAAGTTGTTAAATTTCATTTGAGTTTGATTGCTAGCTACTTAAAAGTCAATCACTATAAATATAAACATATAAGAAAGGAGATGTAATACTATGGAGATGTAGACTAATTGCTTGCCGTCTGAAGTCAGAATCTTTAGAAATCACATCGTAACATATATGTNAAAAAAAAAGTAAACTAGAGATTAGAGATGTTGATGGGAAGCTTGGTATCAATGATGTAGACGAGTCCTCTAGGCTCCAAGATTGAATCTTCCTATGTATTAATTTAAAACTAGTACAATGCCCGTGAACTTCACGACTGTTTTATAAAAAATTAATTATTCAACAAAAAATGAAAAATAACTAAAATTGATATTGTCAAATAAAAAAGCTATAAATAACTAATAAGAAAGTATTTTTTTTAAATATTATTTAGAATTCTAAAAAATATAAATTATTATTTGTTTTATGAAATATATATTCAGTTTTTTAAATATTAAATATTCATTTTTGTCAATATTAAATAATTAATTTGTTAATATATCCCCGTGAATAACATGGGTGCTTGAAAATTAAATATTTCTATCAAAATAAAGAAGTGAAGAAATTTATATTATTATCATAGAATGGTAAAAAGTTTAAAATACAACTAATAATTAAAAATAATAAAGTTAATTGATATTTAAAATAAACCCATGTTTTATACTTGATTTGTCA